>LPNX010401732.1:0-114831 GCA_001517045.1 Pseudotsuga menziesii
TATTAATTGAGAAAATACTTCATTGGATTAATTATTCCAAATTTAATGGAATAGTTCTTTGAGTTGATTTTTCCAGATTTAATAGAATATGTATTTAGAGTTTTACAAAAAAACTCAATGTGGATGAAGTCCTTGTAATAGAATATTTCCAAATTTAATGAAATATGTGTTATAGGGTTATTTTCTACCTCGCTGGGAGGATAGCATCCCTCATGGAGCGAGCTGTTAGCACTATGTTTAAATTTTTGAATTATGGACTTGAGGGATTCGAAAAGGATCATGTTTGGTAAAAATTATGCAAGAACCTTTCAGATTATTAGGTTGGTGAATTCCGTCAGCTAGAGCCACCAAATGAAGAGGGGATCTGGATCTACAGTGATAGATCCTCCTATGGCCAAAACATGTAGCAACAGAAATGAAACAGAGAGTGTTGAAGATCGACGGTTCAGATCCATCACAAAGAAGATTAGTGACAGAGCATGATTCCATGGGCTAGAGATACGAGAAAAAATACAAATTTGACATTCAGGGTCCGTTAAAAGGTATAATTATTGGAAGTTCAAGATCAAGGTGAGGCCAGATTGACGACCTAGGGTGATTCCGCTGGGGAAACATGCGGGAAGGAAGAGGCTTTTCGAAAACGTGAAATATGGTAAAGAGAGGAAAGGTCGAATGGCTAATTTGAAGGTGGAAATAAATTTACGGTCATATCCTATTCCACGATCTGAACTAGTGTGGTAAATGTCGAGATCTCAATTCACGAAAAGTCATAGAGGCCGCGAAGATCTATGATCCAAAGCAGGGGTTGGGATGATCAATGGACGAGAAGCATTCCATGATTGTAAGCTGCATGGGTGATCATATGATAAATGATCAACAGAGGGCTAAGGTTCTCATGATTGAATGCTCCCGATGAAAGATGATCGCAGACCAAAGGCTGAGGTCGATCTTCCTTAATCAAGCAGTATACGATGATGATTGTAGAAACTTAATAGGAAGAGATGTTTTTCGATGGCTTGGTTTCAAAAAGACGTGGATGATGGATATGAAAGGTGCCGTGATCAAAATGTTGAGAAAAACTCAAGACCGTAATGGTCACATCCAGGTTGATCTGATAGTAGAGGGGACACTCTCATGCATGATCTGATTCTCGGCAGATTAATTGATTCCCCCAATGCCATTTGTAGCATGCGTACAGGAGAAATCATCCTTGTGGAAATTCCATATCGCCCAAAGATGGATATCCATCATGTGGTTTAGTGTGTGGAGGCAAGGAATTATCATGGGAATCTATTAGGTGGGGCAGGCGAATCCGCTCTTCACACGAAGTGAGGTAAGCGCGGTAAGGGAGATAATTTTGTTTCTTACGTCACAGGAGGTAAGGAGTAGGATAACATCCATTCCATATGATTTGGAGCATAAGGTATACCATACAGGATGATGACCGAGAATCCTTCCCCATAGAAAATAGAAAAATTCTGCAGCAGATAATCGGTGTGACTAGATCTCCAGCAAGTAAAGGATCACTCGGATCATGCCCTCACACATGTCAACAGCAGGATACTCGATGACGAAATGTGTGGGAATGTTGACCGTTCATTGTATATTTCAGTCTCATAGTCCTATATATAACACCACCTTTCAAATCCTTTGTGATACATGGCATGAGCTAGCATAGAGGCATAACCCGAAGTTTCGTTTTCCTGGAAGTCCCTAGAATCTTGAGAAATTGGAAATTGCAATTCGGTTTGAAAATATTGTCTGTCTGGGTGTATTGATGGTTGGTGAGCTCATTTCCATGCTCATCTGTTGCCTTGGTTTTTCATACAATGGATAGCACCAACCATTGGGGCACAACCGTGAATAATTTTGAGAGATACACCTATCTTCTGATATCCACACCCTCAGCTACGCATTACCTGGACACTCACATTCCATGAGTGTTCTTCTAGGAACCCCTGATACCATCACTGCATCCAAAGCTTCTGCATAAGAGGACAGTCCTGGGATGCACTCCATGGGAGTGATTGTTTGGGATGGAGCATCAGGGGTCCAATTCCTACACCACCCTATTTATGAATTCCACTTACCAAAGGTGGCAGGGAGGGTGGAATCACATTCCACCATATTGCCTTTCAGAAACCCCACCTCATGGAAGGTGAGGAGTAAAAGAATGACAAGCCAATGCAGAAGCTTTCCTTTTCCAGAAGCAATACAGTCCTTCTTCTAGGTCTCCCATCTAACAACGTTACCTATAGAGGGGAGGGCCATGGAGAAGGTTGAGTAAGGAGGGGACACAAACTGCCCTGCTAGTTTGCATCCATGCAGACAAGTGCCTTTGAGCATGGAGGAGACACAAAGTTAGGAGAGGTAGAAAAGCACGTTGTTGACTCGACAAGACAGACAGATATTTTGAACTAATTCAATGATGACTTACCTGAAAAGTGACCTGAAGACATGATTCTTAACATCAGTAGGATAAACAACAGAGACGTTGTGTTGTCACCCTGACCTAGAACGCTCACTAAATCCATAATGTCTATTTAAATTATATGTAAATCGTGGCATCAATACCACACTATGCTTATTAGTTGATAGTGAGTGTAAATAGTCTAGGTCTGATTCCGAGGACGAGCCTCTGGGATCTAAGATAGTATAAATAGGCTCTCCTCATAGGGGATAGGGGTTGGGAATTTTCAACAATAGGGGTTCTCCAATTTAATATGTTTTTGGTCTCTCATGTTTGAATAAAATTTACAGAGGTGGAATGACAAACTCTCATGACAGAGATTCATGCATCATCTCTTTCTTTAATAAGTAAACCTTCTTTACGTGACTATCTATCATGTTTTCATTACAGGTTTTATTTGCTTTTCATGTTTAGGAATTAGTGTATATGGGCCAGAATTCATCTTGTATGCTCTCGGTCCATTGTTTAAATATTTTAAAAATTTTCTTCTAAAGTCTTGTAGCATTCACCCTTTTTAGGTGCTCTATTTGATGGGCTATCTCCCTCTGTCCACTAATCCACCTGCTAATACCTCTAGATTGAAGAAACAATGTCTATATTGCCTTTTTCCAAAAACCTTCAGGCTTATTACCTCATGTGACTTGTTTCAGACCTGATTGTTAGAATAATCAACCCATAGTTACCTACCTTAGAAATTATTTAAATTATTTTTGTCTTATTACCTAGTCTCCTATATTCCACTCTATGCTAGTTGCCTTCTACATGTCATAGAAGTCAACACTTGCTAAAAATGAGTCATGGAGTGCTTGGGAAACTTCTTGGAAACCATATTTAGCATGTCTTCTTTATTCCAGATCCTCCAAAGTGCATATCTGCTTTTTCTATAAAGCTGCTTGTTTTATTGAGAATTAAGGGAAAAGGGAAAGCTAGACTAGGTGTAGTTGACTTGTTTTTTTCCCTCATCATCCTCCATCCTTTTCTCATAATCAAATCATGTATGAGTTGTCTTTCCATCCCTTATTATCTTTCCTACTTCACTTTTCCAATTCGTGAGCATCCTAGTGGATTTGGAAACTGCTTTATGCACCTATGGGGGCTTTGACTAGATTTAGTAAGCCTACTTTTTGACTATTTCGAATGGCATCCTTATGCATTCAAATATATCATGTAATTATATATTTCAGCAGCCTATTACTTGAAAAGGTTGGCTATTGTACACTTATTCAATATAGATTAGTGTTATGCTCCAATTTCAGTCTCCTTTGATGTTAATTTTGCATGTTTGATTAACAATTTTGTGAGTGTAATTGTTCTATCACTTGGGTTCAATTTCCACATGGTATATGACCCTTTGTAGATCGCTTTATCTCCTTCCATATTTCTATTGCAGGTTCGACATCTTGACTAGGAGCATATTCTGCTTACTGAAGGGCACTGTTTCTGAGCTATGGACCAATCTCAGAAGATCATCTTGACTCCATTTAATTTCTTTGAATGGAAATATGAGATGGAGATATTGTTGAGAGAAAAAGGTATCTACAGGGTTACTATGGCAACTGAGGTAGAGCCCAATGCAGCTGCAGAGAAAATAAAATGGCACAACAGGAGGGATGAGGCCTATGGTCTTTTGTGTCTGAGCATTTCAAGAGACCTCCTTTTCCATATTGATGGATTGACATCCCATAATGAAGTGTGGGAGAAGCTTGTAGATATTTTTGGTAAGGAAAATGAGATGAGAGGACATCAAATCGAGAATGAGCTAATCTCCTTGAGTTCCAGTCGCTTCGAATCCTTGCAACTCCATTTTTCCAAGTTTAAAGCCCTTATTTTGCAGCTAAAACAACGTGGGATTGAAAAGGAGGAGAAACTAGTTTTGGCCATACTCTCAAAGCCTGGACCTAACTATTCAATGTTTGTTTCGACCTTCCATGCCACCAAGTTGATAGCTTGAGCCTGGAAGATGCCTAAGCTTACAGAGTTCATGGAATCCCTCACACAGGAACAAGATAAGTTGGTGATGATGGGCACCATCAAACCTTCCAAAGACCAAGCTTTGGTTGCTCGAGATTCAAGGGTGGATTCAAAAAGAAAGAAAAAATCTAAAAAGCCACCTGAGCAAAAGAGAGACAAGAACAAGTCCCAAGAGGAGCCCCAAGGCTCCAAGAAGAACTTCCAGAAGAAGAAGAACAAAGGAGAAATGATCAAGTGCGCATACTGCAGTGAGGGATATCATCCTGAAAGCTCTTGTATGAAGAAGCATATTGACATGTTGACCCAACTCCTAGAGAGGAATAACATCTCCCTTCCTGATTGCTGAAAGAAGAGGGTAGGAGGATCAAATTCAGAGGATAGAGAGAGAGTAGATGCTTTTGTTGCTGGCACATCAAGCTCACCTAACTTCATCATAGACTCTGTACATGTCAAAAGGTCCACCAATAGTTTTGGGAGATGACTCTCTCACTGACAGTTTGGGGAAAGGAAGGATTGATCTTGACCATGGTAAGTTCAGTAATGTGTTGTATGTTCCAGGTCTTGCCTCTAATCTCTTGTTAGTGTATCAGATGACTCACATAGGGTCTCCAAATAAGGTCATCTTCTCCCCTGATGATGTTTAAATCACGGAGATTTTGAATGGTAGAGTCATAGAAAAAGGTGTTGTTGATCAAACTTCAAAGGTATACATGTTTTCCCATTTTCTACCCTACTCAAAACCCTCTGCTCTTATGATTAATGCTAATGAGGAAAGCAAGCTTTGGCATGAAACATTTGGCCATCTTAACTACAAGTATCTTTCTTATTTGAGTGAAAAAGATATGGTCATAGGGTTACCAAATATAAAGTTTTCCAAGGGAGTCTGTCAAGGTTGTATCCTAGGAAAACACCCAGAGCACAAATTTGAGAGAGGTAGTCATGAGAGAACCTCTGCACCTATTGAGTTGATCCACAGTGAATTTGCTGGTACATTTCCTCATATGTCCATGATTCAATCCAAATATGCACTGACATTCACAGATGAATTTTCCAGGTATTTTTGGGTTTACTTCCTAAAGCATAAGTCTGATGTTTTTGACCTCTTCAAAGTCTTTAAAGCCTTGGTTGAAAACCAGAATGGGAGGAAACTCAAGATCCTCAGATCTAATAATGGTGGTGAGTATTTCAAGTCTTAGTTCATTACATATTGTAAATATTCAGGTATTCCAATGCATCATTTGATCCCTTACACACCACAGCAAAATGGTGTTGCTGAGAGAAAGAACAGGTCACTGACGGAGATGGCAACCTGTATGATGGAGGATAAGAATTTGCCACCAAAATTTTTGGGCTGAAGCTATAAACTATGCATCCTACATATAGAATAGGGTGCCTCATAAGCATCTTGATGGTATGACTCCTTTCGAAGCTTGGAGTGGGCACAACCTAGATGTGACCCATTTCAGGATTTTTTTCTCAAAGCCTTGGGCTAGAATTCCAACTAAAAATAGAAAGGCTTTGCAACCCCAAATATGAGTGCCTATTTGTTGGGTATTCTAAATATTCAAAAGGGTATAAGGTGATCAACTTAAGCACTAACAAATATTTCATTGAAAGAAGTGTTCAGTTCCAAGAAGAGCCTTTAGTAGCAGTTGAAGTTGGAGAGTCTTCTTCACCACCAGATCCATTGATTGTAAGTGGAGATACTAATGAGTTTTCTGATTCTGATATTTCTTATAATGATGATTTGATTTTAGATACTAACAGTCCTACAAGACCAAAATTGGCAGCAAAAACCATTCATGCAGCTGGGGAACTAGTTGGAAATCCTAGTGTCACTAGGAGGACTAGATCTCAGTTTGAGAGTGCCCTGTGTATCAAAGATCCCTTATTTGGTAAGAAGTGATATCTGATGGTTAAATATGATCCACAGACATATTAATATGCATCACATCATCAAATATTGCAAACATCCATGAAAGAATAATTTAGCTCGCTCAAGAAGAACAACACTTGGGAACTGGTTGATCTTCCCCTAGGGAGGAAACTAGTTCAATGTAAGTGGGTTTTCAAGACTAATTTTGCTACTAATGGTTCACCTTTGAAATATAAGGCAATATTGGTATCCAATGGTTACTCACAAGTACATGGTATTGAATACAATGAAACCTTTGCACTAGTGGCAAAGATGGACTCCATAAGGCTATCTTTATCCATTACAACTTCGAAGCAGTGGGAGGTACATCACATGGATGTGAAGTGTGCTTTCCTAAATAGATATCTCACTAAATATATTTACATGCAGCAACTTCAAGGGTTTTTTTCTAATCCATCTTTTGTGTGCAGGTTAAAGAAATCATTGTATGGGCTCAAGCAAGCCCCCAGTGCTTGGTATGCCAAGTTTGATGGATTTCTGTTGTCATTGAGTTTTGTTCGATGCAAGTCTGATCCTAATGTTTATTTGAAGTTGATTCATGGTTATTTGATGATTATTTTCTTGTATGTGGATGACCTTATGATTACAGGAAGTTCAAAGAAAGATATTGCCTCCTTGAAGGATACAATGAACCATGCATTTTCTATGACTTATTTGGGATTGTTGAGCAAATTCTTGGGTCTCGAAATTGCTCAATCCCAAAATGGAATCAAAGTACATCAGTCCAAGTATGCCTTAGATTTTTTGAACAAGTTCAACATGAATTATTTCAAGCCAAGCAAAACTCCTTTCCTTTCAAGAGTTAAGCTTGAAGAAGCAGGTTCTTCTCCTATGGTAAATAATACACTGTATAGGCAGTTGATTGGGTGTTTGCTTTATCTTACACACACTCGACTTAATCTATATTATTCAGTTAGTGTGGCTTCAAGATACATGGATCAGCCTCATGAGATCCATTGGAGAGCAGCCAAAAGGATCCTTAACTTTGTTCAAGGAACAAGAATTCATGGGATCTTCTACAAAGCTAAATCTGATCTTGATTTGATTGGGTTTAGTGACAGTGATTGGGTAGGTGACAACATAGATCAAAAGTCAAGATTAGAATATGTGTTCATGCTTGCAGAAGGACCAATCATCTGGTCAAGCAAGAAGCAGAGTGCCATATCACTCTCATATACAGAAGCAGAATATAGAGGAGTTGTAAATGCAACAACTCAATGTTTGTGGTTGCAGGGAATACTTGGAGAATGTGGCTTCGAATCAGATTTTTCAACTATTATCTACTGTGATAATCAGAGAACCATTCGAATCTGCAATGATCCAGTTCAGAGACAGTGAACCAAACACATTGAGATCCATATGCACTACATCAGACAGCTTGTGCATGATGGCACCATTCACGTACTCTTATGTGCATCTTCAGAACAAGTAGTAGACATATTCACCAAAGTTTTTTGTGAGAAGACATTCAACAATATCAAATCACTGTTGTGGATTGCTGATCATGTTGTGAAGCATGATTGATGACAAGATTTTCAAATTTTGTTTTACTGTCCATGTTTAAGGGAGGATTTTCCCACTGGGTTTTGCCTCTTTCCTTGGTTAAATGGACATGCAGTATGTAAAGGGTGACTAATCCTTGTTGCTATGCCCTATAGTTTTCTAATATTTACTCATAAAGTCAGGATTAAGGGGGGGTGTTAGAATAATCAACCCATAGTTACCTACCTTAGACAATAATTAAATCATTTTTATCTTATTACCTAGTCTCCTATATTCCACTCTATGCTAGTTGCCTTCTACATGTCATAGAAGTCAACACTTGGAAAAAATGATTCATGGAGCACTTGAGAAACCTCCTAGAACCATATTTAGCATGTGTTCTTTATTCCAAATCCTCCAAAGAGAATATATGTTTTTTCTGTAAAGCTGCCTGTTTTATTGAGAATTAAGGAAAAAGGGAAAGCTAGACTAGGTGTAGTTGACTTGTTTTTTCCCTCATCATCCTCCATCCTTTTCTCATAATAAAAGCATGTATGAGTTGTCTTTCCATCCCTTATTAGCTTTCCTACTTGACTTTTCCAATTCGTGAGCATCCTAGTGGATTTGGAAACTGCTTTATGCACCTATAGGGGATTTGACTAGATTTAGTAAGCCTACTTTTTTACTATTTCAAATGAAATCCTTATGCATTCGAATATCTCATGTAATTATATATTGCAGCAGCCTATTACTTGACAAGGTTGGCTATTGTACACTTATTCAATACAGATTAGTGTTATGCTCCAATTTCAGTCTCCTTTGATGTTAATTTTGCATGTTTGATTAGCAATTTTGTGAGTGTAATTGTTCTATCACTCGGGTTCAATTTCCACACTGATTAGTTGTATCGATGGCCTAATGGTATCCTCCATGATTTTTTCCACCAAAATTTACAAAAAAAACTTGTCTTATTCATAAATCTGACCTTCTGACTGTATCCGATTGAATATTTTGGGTGTGAAAACTTGTATAGAGTGAGAGATCCCTCTTTGATTGTATTGGGTCAAAAATACAGTCTAAATCAGTTTTGTTGTTACCCCAAGATTTATATTTCACAACCTGGGTACATTTCTAGGTGTTAACAATGTGTTTATGTGATTGTTTACATGTAATCAGAATTTAAAATGAACTTCAAATGTGAGCAAAACACCAATCCAAAACATAATTTTCCAATGAATCAGCCACTTCATTTAAATGTCTTGGGATGTGATGGTAGGAAATATTCTCACAAGACCTCTCTAAAATTTGAACTCTTTAGAATGTATGAAAAAGTAAGGGGTTACAGATGGTGTAGACCCAGTTTAATTGATGCACAACTAACTCTGAATCTAAATAAACCTTAATCCGACTCACATAAATAGCTAGATCTTTATTTAACAAACCAATCACTACATGGTACTCTGTAAGATTATTCATATCAGGACCTATTATCACCCTGTAATTTTCCTATGGTTGTGGTAGGAAGTCACACGGGTAAACATTTCAAACCAATATTTAGACTATAGTATAGCCTTACAGTTAGAGAGGGCTCTCTCTATGTCACAGGATAATTCACATATACATTTATCTTTAAACAAGCCATCAGAAGAATAGATTCTAGTAGTAGCAATATATTTATAGATTAAAAATGGTTAAACAAACAGACAAGAAATACCATTGGGAAATGGAGTCACAACCTGAAAATATTGAAGGGGATTAAAAAAATAATGAGTGGTGATTTTCCTATGAAATCTAAGGCAACATGGAAATTATGTTCAGTCAAATTATCTTGAAGTGATGACAGATGGAAATGAGAAAAGATCCCAGTGAAAACTAGAGGCATCTATCAAAGGATGGATCTCTGGGAACACCTTTAGGATAAATATAACATAGGGTAAATAAATGAAACATAGCACATATCTATGGATGAATTCTATCACAGCCATTACCACCACATAACAAATACGATTTATAATGGAAAGTGCATTAACATAAATGATTTCCTTGCATACAATCTATAAATGTATTGGAAGAAAACACATATATGAAAATTAAATATAGGAAACACAGACTGAACAGGAAACAACTTGATGAATCTAAGAAAACTCAAAGCATAGTTTTCATTAAAGCTTCCAAGAAAATAATATAGCTACAAAACCCAAGCGCTAAGACTTTTGAATGAAAGTTCCAACCCTTTATTCCTCTTTTGAGGGTATATTTATAGAGTCCTGGGATTCTGAGACCTACCTTGAAACAAAGCCTCAAAATCAATTCCAAAAAATGGGGGATCAAATCCAAATGATCATAAAATCCTAACAGCATTTGACCTAACGGATTCACCATGATCATAAAACAAAAGAGAAGAACACGCTGGGGAACACATGATGGAAAAAAATGGGAAATTGAACACCCGGAAACCATGCCTACTTGATGAAAATGACGGCTCAAAGCGCCTTTGATGTTCCGTAACATATTTTCTCCTTCACTACATACATATTTAACCGACGAAATCATCATGGACCGTTGATATTGAAATAAAAAAGAGGTTACAGAGACATGTGTCTAAATTTGCCTTCTTTATAAATTTTAGTTGATTTCTGGAGATTTAAATCAACGACACTTTGAACTAGCATATTTTTTCTCGACTGTGGATCTGTATGGATCTAGATCAGTTTTGATTTGAGTCATTGAAACCTACAAAACCTTTAAATGATTTTGCAGATGTCAAAATTTCATTTTCCCATTTAATCATTAAAGGTTCTGTAGGTTTGAGGATGCTGCCACTTGTCTTTTTCCCTCCACCTAGTTCCATCCACCAGTTTGACCAGTAACCTCTTATTAATAGCTCTCCCATGCTGTTGTCTCCAATTTTTATTTATTAATAATAAAATATTCAGAATTACATTCCACTTCTTTTGACTCTGCTGAGTCATCAGTTCCTACTTTACATTAAATTTAACATAATGTCTTAGGAAATATAATTAAAATAATAACATTATTTTACAAAATTGGGGTATGTGACACTGCGTCCATGGACACGGTTGGTATGGTTTTGGTTTAGGAGGATGAGGAGATCCACGAGCATATCATATATTATTTGAGCTGAAACCTTATTGATGCGGAAATCCATTATTCCCATGTGGAGAATCTTGCTTTGGCCACCATTCATGCGGTTCAGAGATTGAGACATTACATTCTCCTTTCCCGAACCTTGGTTGTAGCTCATATCAATCCATTTCAGTTCGTCCTCACCAGAAGGATGATTGGGGGAAAATACAATAAATGGATTGTTATTTTGCAAGAGTTCGATCTTGAATTCGTTTCGGCGAAATTGAAGAAATCGTTGATCTTTACGGAGCTCATATCTTATTTTCCAAGTTTGGAGGAGGAAGAGGTTTATGAGGATACATTTGTCGATGAGCATATTTTCCTTATCTCAACTTTGGACTCGTGGTACGGGGATATCATTGTATATTTGAAAACGTTGAAGGTTCCTCCTCACCTTTCATGGGATAAGCGATGACAATTACGTCATGTAGCTAAGAACTACCTTATAGTGGATAACACTTTGTACCGCTGTGGGGTAGATTCCATTCTACGTCATTGTTTAACCCATGATGAGGCTGAGGTTGTGCTAAATGATTGCCACGGAGGGGCATGTGGTGGTCATTTATCTAGTATTTCTACAGCCCAAAAAATCTTGAGAGCATGATATTTTTGGTCGTCGATCTTCAAAGATTGTGTTAATGTGGTCAAGAAGTGTCACCCTTTCTAGGTGTTTGCACGCAATATGCACTCACATCTAGCCTCGTTACATACTATTGTCACCGCTGGTCCCTTAACTAAGTGGGGGATTGACTTTATGGATTTCAACCCAGCTTCAGCTGCAGGGCATCATCACATTATAGTGGCTGTCGATTATTTCACAAAATGGGAAGAGGCTATGCCCACAGTTAAATCCAATGGTGAGACAGCCGTGCATTTCATTTTCGACCAAATTATTACTCGGTTCTGTATTCTGAAAGAGCTTGTCATTGACCATGGTAGGAACTTTCAGAATAAAATGATGGAAGAGTTGTCTTCAAAGTTAGGGTATAAGTAGGAGCACTCCTCGTCTTATTACCCTCAGGTGAATGGACAGGTTGAAGCAGTGAATAAATCACTTAAGTCCATTCTCCAATGAACCATCGCACAAATCAAAATGAATTGGCATATCGTGTTATATCCTGCTTTGTGGGCCTATATAACCATGGTTAATACTGGGGTGGAGTCTATCTTGCTGGTTGAATGCGAAATCCCTTCTCTGAAGCTAGCTATAGAGCTTTTACCAGACACTTCCACATTGGAATAATGTTTGGTCCACTTAGAGCAGCTTGATGAGCAGTGCCGAGATACCTTAGTGTCTCTAGAAGTAAATAAGTGTCACGTCAAGGTCCAATATGACAAGTCTATCCATCCAAGGAAGTTTAGTGAAGGTGATTTGGTCCTTTTGTGGGATCAAGATAAAGAACCCTTGGGGGCAGGGAAGTTTAATCCCATGTGGCATGGTCCTTATGTGGTCAAATGTGTGTTAGAGAAGGGTGCCTATGAGCTACTAGATTATGAAGGGACAACCTTGGCAGAGCCTGGAAATGGGCTCTTTCTTAAGAAATACTATGCATGATCTTCAGCCAGGGCTGATTGTTGTATATTATTGTATAGTTTTTGAAGTGCATAGTTAGGTTTTCTTATGGTGATCGGGTTTGTCGATTAGCTTTCATTTCTTATGGAAGATGTCGATGGATTCTTTCATTTACATAGGATTCATCGATGGTGCTAGTTGTCACACTCAAAACTCAGCTTCAGCTACTTGGGTGATTTATACTCATATGGGTCAAGTATTGTCTTTAGGAGGCGTATGTTTACAGCCTTCTTCGAACAATGTTACTGAATATAGTGTCGTTATTGAGTTATTGTGCGAAGCCATTTCACATTGTGTTCTCTTTCTTAAGGTACATCTTGATTCACAGTTAGTGGTTTCACAACTTAATGGCTCGTATCATATTAGGGATCCGATATTATTACAAATATTCTTACGTGTGATATTGCTAGAACAGAAATTTGAGAATATAACATACATTCATGTTTCAAGAATTTTTAATCAAGTTACTGACTCATATGCTAACTATGTGTTAGATTGGCATTTGTTTCATAGACCATAAGCATATCACAAACATACATTTTTGCACACATGTAAATAAATAAAATCGATCATCATAAAAAAATTTCATTAATATCCAAAAAGTGAGGCCATAATACATAAGTGTCATAATACAAAATTGGGGCTTTCGAGCCAACAAAATATAATACACAGTCGTACAAAAACAAATACTCTCAAGTCTCTAATCCTGAGGAGGAGGAGGGAGGTTCTAATCGTGGTAGCACACTATGGCTCTAGCTAGCCGTCGGAATAATTGAACCCATGCCCGTGGTACACCAACCACCTGGCGCTGCATGGCCTCAGGAAAGTCCTCAACTTGCACCATGGGTACCCTGTACGTCAAGCATACGAAGTTTGTGTGAATGATTTGGAGCGTCTGCTCCACATCCGCACCCATGATATCGTCTCCTCTTCCCCTCCGTTGATGACAAGGAAAACCATCCAGTTATCGTGGTCCAACATCTACATACACATGACAGATTGTCACTATGTGTCATCACACCAAAACATGTCTTTGAGTCAATATATCAAATAACACAAAAAAAATTAATAATTCAAAAAACTTAAAAAGTGGGTTTGGGATTCATTACCTATGTTTCCATATGCCGCTCTTGGGGGTAGGGACATGTCCGGATCTCCACAAAAGTCTATCCATGCATAGGGGTAGTCATCGATGGCAATGATCTGCCTCTGCCACCATGGAAAGAAGTCTGATGGGTAGGGGTTAGCCACCCTACCCTCACCCATTCTATGCATAACATTTTCCCAACATCGTTGGGCCAGATCTCGAACTCCATGTGGAGGAATGTCCACTCTAGGGATTAGCCCTAGTACAAGCTCAAAGAAGAAAGTGCTCATTATGCTATTGAAACCAAAGTTTCACACCCTAACCATTTTGCAGTCACTGAGCTGCTATTTCATGTTGCTCAACAGTGTAGTGCTCCAGTCATACACTGTGGGTCTCATACACTCTACTGCATAGAACATTAGTGGCCGAGAGGCCTGGTGGAGTGAAGATAATCTGACTATCCTTCCTAATGCCAATAGTATGGCCTTTAGTCTTAGAACCTGGATAGAGTTTGTTGGGATTTGACTCCCAACCTTTTCCATGTCTAGAAAGTAGTACACCACAATGTACTCATCAATAGTCAATCCACCTCCTAGCCTGGGAGATCAGAGATTTACCACCTCTCCTCTTCAGGATAAACCAGTGATAAAGTATATGTCCTCAATTTCAATACTGAGTGACATCCCATCAATGTGAAAAGTCTCAAAGTCTGGATCCTAGTAATCCACTAGCATCTAGAGGAATCTTGGTTTGGCCCTTAGGCTGCCAAGACACCAAAACTTATACAAACCGCACGCTCACAATGCTTGTTGGGCCATTAAATCACCTTGCACGACCTCTTCCACATCACCATGTCCTCTCTCCCTCCACTCTAACACCACCCTACACAAAAACAATATTTTTATTAGCATTTGCCCTTGAAAACCTCAATTGCGACCTCATACGTGACTGTTTGCAAAACAAGCGCGTATGTATGTGGGTTTGGGTGTTTTTTCCACGTATGGAGAGCTATATATGTGGAAAAAACCCCGATACCCACGTGGGCTGAAATGCACAACTTGGGATGGCCTAAAAATTTAATTGGACCATGAAAACTTAAAAAAATTACATGAAATAGGAAGAGGAGGACATGAAGAGTTACCTAGATCAAATGGTGTTGAATTTTGTCAGACGATGCTCCCGAAATTCGCATTGGAATTTTTGAGCTCAAATGGGTAAAAATTTCAAATGATATGCAATTTTTAAATTTTTTACTATTTATAGAAATTTTTTGAAATTTTTATCCACTTTCTATAGTTTTGACTGTTTCTGACCATTTTGGACCATTTTGAACTAATTTGATGATGTAGGAGTCCATTTTGAGTACGGTTTGACCATGGTTTTGACTCGTTCGTGCCTATTTCAGGTATTATGTCTAAACTGGCATATAGGTTAGGCTTCACATCCATTTTCACTTTACATGACCTTATGACCATTTCATTCTAACCTTAGGTATGAACCCATTCTATCTTGTCATGGAACCTTCTTGTTGCTTTTAGAAGTGACATGATGTGAATGGTAGAGATTGACCATACATGGGTTGCCTAGTTAGCTCCTATTTTTCATTTGGTACCCATGCCAACATTTTTCCTTTAGGGTGTGGGAGTCCTTTGTATAGTACTGCCATGACTTTGCGCAAGAGCCTCATACTCCTCTTGATCTTTTTGCTGCCCTTTTCCCCAAAAATCCCTTATGTCAAGTTGTAATTGCATTATCATGAGTTTTGCTTGCCTTATTGAGCCTTATGTTGGCTTCCCTGACTTTGATTATCAGCCATATAGCTCGAGCTTGTCCCATGTCTAGCCAAGCAAACCCATTTTATATATCTTTTGCAACTTGATTCCCCATTTTTCCAAGGACGGGACTTTCCCTCAAGTGTCGTTATCCTACACATGTTTCCTTGCATTGACCATAGGTATGTTCCACTGCTTGGAACTAATTTGTTTGCCGCTTGACACTCATCTCCTCCTAGATTTGTAACTATAAAGCACTTTTATTCTTTCTCAAGCTTTTCAAAATATTTGAAAAAGTCCAAAAAATCAAAAAACCAAAAAGCCAGACAGGAAAAGATGTTATCTTTGGCAGTAGTCGATTCGTGTCGCCTTCGAACAGAGCACTGTATATCACATCTGTTGGTTGGGTTAATAGTTTGACTTTAGGAGATGTACTTGTTTCTCTACGTTTATCTCCACTGACTGGTTAAGCTTCTAGTCCCTATGGAGCCTCTGTTAATGCCTCCTGTGTCGTAGAGATGTCCCAGTTTTGTATATTGAGTCTATGCGACCTACATTCAATCACCATTCACCTTTATTCTCTTGTTCGAAGGAAGTTGAAGCCTGATTCAGCCATTCCTCAATTTTCTTGACTTTGCATGTCAGCCATTCCCGGTACTGGTACTAGTTTGAGCACATTATGATCGAGTCCTTCCACATTATACAACTTTGTTGAGTACCTCATGTTGGATGATGGGGGATGCCTTAATGCGCTCCTTCCAGCAGATTTCTTCCCATCGACTTTAGATCATTTATTCTTGGATAGGAATCTAGAGTCATTTGAGTGCCTTGAGACTTACAGTCATCAGTGGTAGGTTCTCTCACCATCGATAGTTTTGGGAATACATAAATGTCCCCTGATCGATGGATTATTTGAAGTGTTTGACCTCAACACATTTATTCACACTTGTTAGATTGCACTCTAGTACCTTGATTCCCATTTTAATTATCGGTGGGTGATCTCGTGTCTATTAACGGTATACATCAATGGTCGGTAATTAGATGATGGACCACTATGTTCGTCCTCGACACCTCTATTCACATAGTAGGACATAGGACATGTACTTGTAGAGAATTGTGTAGAAGACTTTCCAGATTGGTGGAATTTCTAATATGTTACCTCCTTGATCGTGCCAGTGTTCATGAGATTTCAGCTCTCGTGACTTGATTCCAGTGTATGTCAGATATCTTCAGCCATTATGGAGATCTTGATCCATTATATATCTTCATCTTTCATGGAGATCATGATCTTTTGTATATCTTCATCATGGATATTCTAATCTATCTATATTGTACATGGCGATGACAACACATGTCATATTTTGTATCATGCCTATTCATGGCCATTGTACTCTTATGTATCCGGGATTGTTGTATGTACTTACAGTCATATGCAGAGATATTTGTACTATATTGTTGGATGGCTAGTTCTTCCACCTGGTTCTTTGTCACTCCACTTTTGGGATGGACTTGTAATGTATTTTGGCCATCGTATCACCCCTCTAACCTCACACATTAGGGGGCATCTGTTATAGATGATTTTACCACACATGGTAGATCACACATTTGTGGCCTTCCCTATCCCTCTGCAGACTCTTTGGACCCCATGGACCATTTTTGTACCTTTGATGTTTCCATGATCATCCTTAAAAACACTTGTTATTTGCTATATGCAAATTTTAAACCCTTTCTTGCATATACACACGGATATAACCCTTAAACCCGTGTACATCGGGATGTGTGCAAAATGCCAAATATTTTTGGTGTTTTCCTTGATGTGGATCCAAGTCACTTGTCTCCTGGCCTTCCATATGCCTCAAGATCGCTCATATTTAACCTTCCATTACCCCATTGAAGCACTATATAAGGAACCCTTTGGATACATTGAAGAGGAGGAATTGAAGATCAAGAAAACTATAGTCCATTGTTGCCTTAGCTTTCTTATACTTGAGTCTACATCCCTTTGTTCCTTGGAGCACTTGGTGTTCTTCCCAAGATTTCCTTTTCTTGTGAGCTTGCTATCGAGAGATGGAGGATTGAGGTGGTGGAGGCCCAGGTGGAGGACTCAGTTTCTCCAGTTCGCAGACGTGCCGACAGAGGTTGTCATTCATGTAATCTCTGATTTATATTAATAGAAATATATTTTCCTATCCAAATATGTGCATATAAATGAATATTGAATCCATGGATGTCTTTAATTGCTTATACATTATTGATTATATATGCTAGAGTAGGTATAACACCATTATATAGCATGCTTGTCTTGTTTGCTGATTGTTGAGAGAGCAAATTGTTAACACAAGTGGGATTGGAAAATCTCAATGGAGATCTACATCAACCATCCGGAATAAGGTATGTTTCGATATAATTTATTGTTACATGTTTTATTTCATTTGCATATTGGGAAGGGATTGATTTTTGTGGTTACTCTGTCTGTTGTGGTACACGCCAGGCTATAGAAAGTTTTCTTCGTAACAATGATGATAAGATTAAATAATTTTATGAGCTGAGATTGGGACAACAGACTATGGAAGAGTATGCAAATAAGTTCTTGGAGCTATTGAGGTATGTCAGGTACATCAAAGATGAAAAAGTGAAAATCCAACGTTTCTTGAGTGGATTTCCTCAGTCTTACAAAGACAGAATTGAGTTTTATGAACCTAGAACTCTTCACGAACTCTTGAAGAAGCAATAAGGAAGCTAAGTATTGCTATGAGCAAGCAAAGGTAAACCTGATTACCATAAGACATGGAAGGATAAGAAGAATGAGAAGTATGACCAAAGGAAGAAATATTTCAAACCTTCTAACTTCAGGAATCATCCAAAGCAACCATCACAAGCTGAGAAGCATCCAACTAGAGCAACGGGAGAGAAACCAATAGATCCACAATAGAACAGAGAACCACTCCAACGTTGGGAATGTGGAGGACCCCACATGCACAGAAATTGTCCACTTGAGAATGAGAGTGCAATACCATCTTACAACATTCAAGAAGCAAAAACAGTGGGTCAAGTAGCAAGGGTCGTCCCTAGGATTTGTGCAGCACTGAAGGACCACCAGGTAGATCACCGGTCAACTGTGGTTGAATTTGCAAGTAATATTGTTGAGCAATCTATTTCTATTCTGATTGAACCTGGTTCTACTCTTGGTTACATTACTCCTAGAGTAGTGGAGATTTGTGCTTTTAAAAAAGTAAAGTATAGAAAATCTTGGTTAGTTCAGCTAGTCAATGGTGCTAAGAGGAAGGTTAGTGAAGTGGTAGAGAAATGCCCATTGGTTATGAATAGATTGGTCACTTATGTAGATTTGAATGTTCTACCACATGGTTATTATGATTTTTTCATTGGAATGGATTGGTTAGAAGCTCACAGGGTAAAATATTGGCTGTTATAATAAGGCTTTTGAGTGCTTAGGTGAAGAAGGAAACTCAAGGATTGTGAAAGACATTCCAAAGGTGATTTCTGTGAGGCAAGTTTCAACAATGCAGTTGAAGAAGTTATGTAGGAAAGGTTTCTAGTTGTATGCAGCTCATATTTTTGGGGCAACATAGAATGAAACTCCTATGTTGGAGGACTTTCATGTATTGCAGGAATTCAGGGATGTGTTTCTTGATGAGATTCCAGAGCTTCCTCCAAAGAGGGACATTGATTTCACAATTGAACTTGTGCCAGGAGCAGCACCAATGTCCAAGACACCCTACAAAATGAGTACACCATAGATGATAGAGATGAATATGCAACTGCAAGAGTTGGAGAAGAAGTATATCAGGCCGAGTGTGTCTCCTTGGGGAGCACCAGTTATGTTTGTAAAGAAGAAAGATGGTGCTAGAACTTATTTTGCAACAATTGATTTATGGTCCTTACAGAGCTTGAAAAGGGTTTTATTCATTTGAAAATTATGTGAGCGCCCTTCAGATTATCAAAGGCACATTTTCCATGTTCTAAGACCATCAGATAAGGAAGAAGAGCTCAATCTATAGTGGTATATTCCTTTGGAGGTGAAGACTTGCAGTCGCGACAATGATAGAGAAAGGAATCATAGACTAATGATACAGGAGCACAAGGAAGAGGAGCGACAATAGAGCATGTTTTTGGCCAAAAGATGCGAGAGAATGGTCAAAGTTGGGAATTCACAGAGTCTGTTAAAACTGACAAACAATGAAGGGCCAAGATCAAGGCAAATCCCGATCGATGGCCTGAAGTGGTTTTGCTGATCAAACATGCTCGATAGAAGGAAATTTCCCAAATCATGAAACAGGTAAGTATCTGACGGCAAGGATGAAAGCAGAAGCGGATATATGGCCCCAACTGATTTCGCAAGCCAAACTTGTGCAGAGGAAGTCGCAATTCCAAATTGCAAAAAGTGGTACCAGCTGCAAAGAATCAATGGTCATGACAAGAGCGGAGGTAGATCTACGGCTGTGGCTCTTTTCGCAATCTGAACTAGCGTGGACAACGTCAGGATCCTGATTCACAAAGAGGTGATAGGACCCACTCATATCGACGGTCGCATGGGAAGGTCAATCTATATCAATGGGTAAGAACACGTCACGATCTAAAGCTGCTTGTTGTATCAAGAGAAGAGAATTTGGCGGCAGAAGTAATGAAACGTGGATGGTGGATGTGAAAGGTTCCCCAAATCGGAGGGCTGAGGAAGCCTCAGGGCCGTAAGTGTCACATCTAGTGCGGAGATGATAATGGAGGGGATGTTCATATGCATAATCTACCTCCTGGTTGATTAATTGATTCCCCTGATGCCATTTGTAGCATGTGTATAGGTGAAATCATCCATGTGACAGAGCCGTATTGCCTAAAGACAGGTGTCTTCTGTGTGAGTTGGCCTGCAGAAGTAAGGAAAATAACTGACAAATCCACTATTCACATGGAGCAAGGCCAGCACTAAGGGGGAGACCATTCCATTTCCTACGTCACAAGAGCAAGGAAGCATGGGAGCGTCCACTTCATGTGCTTTGTAGCATGGATCAACTATACAAGGTGGTGTCCAAATATATTTCCCGCAGCAAATGGTAAGGTGCCACAGCCGATGAAGCGATGTGACTAGATTCCCAGTAGGTAAAGAATCACCATGCATGCACCCTCACACATGTTGATACCAAAGACACTCGATAGCATAATGTGCAGTAATGCTGACCAGTCATGACTCACCTAAAAGCAAACGAAAAGGTGTCATACTCAGAATCCACAACAGTAGCCGAGCACGTCGAGCTGTCACTCAGGTTGAGTGCACCCACTAGCTACATGATGTTTATTCACATTTGTAAATCGTGGTGATAGTTCCACTCTCTATACTGTTAATGTTTGATTGCGACTGGAAACAATTTTTAGGTTGGTTTCTAAGAATAGTCTTAGTGCTGAAATAGTATAAATACACTCCCAATAGAGGGAGATAGGGGTTGGTTGGAAAACTTTCAAGGGATGAGGCTCTCCATTGTAAATAGTCTCTGATTTTCATGTTATGAATAAATTTGCAGAGGAAGGATTGTCTTTCAAGACAGAGATTCCTGTGTCGTTGCTTCTTTCAATATGTAATCTCTTTACATGAAATGTTCATCTTGTTTTCATTCAAGTTTGTTAATTTATTTCATGTCTGAAATGAGTGTATAACAGTTTGGAATTCATACATGCCATGCTCCCTCTGTTGTTTCAGATATTCATTTAATTTTCCTTCTAAAGTTACGTAGAATTCATCTTGTTGGTGCTCTGCGTGATGGACTATTCCCTCTCATCTACTAATCACCTACTAAAACTCTCCTGATTGCAAGATCGACAGCTATCTTGCCTCTGTTTGTAAATTCATGCCATTATTTACCTCCTACAAAATGTTCCCTACCTAGAACTTTGAATCCATTGCCAATGGTCCCTTACTCTGATAGTCCCACCTACATCTTACATTAACGCACCCGCTCCATTCAGGAGTCTGGCCTCCTGACCGTTCTTGATTGAATATCCTACGTGAAGTAAACCTGAAAACAAGCGAGAGATCCCTCTCTAACTGCGCAGGGCCATGGGGCACAATCTAAAGAGGTTCTGCTGTTGCACGAGAGAGAACCCTTTTTCTCCCAACCTATCAGCTCAATCCCAGTGCTAACAAACTGACGTCGTTGTCGGGGACGAGATTGAAGATCATCCCTGGGAAAAACAACATAGTTTTAGATCTGGTTGTTGATGGTGAACAATGATAAGACATTAAGAAGGTTGAGCACTTTTCACCTAGCGACTCCACTCTTGAAGGATTCAGACTTCAGCGACTTCACTGGTGGTATGACCTAGAAATCAAATTGTCAAAAAAACTGACAGGCTCCACTAGGGAAAATGGACTCGTTGTAAGGCCCAAAAATGCATGGTGAAAGGCTAAGATACTCGATTTTATGTTTCTTCCAAGATGCCTTGGCTTATCTTATAAGTTTGTTCCTATCCTTTCCTAAATTTATCAAAATAGCCTTCTCTGGTTCAATTCATTCGGAACATAGCTATGAATATATTCCTGTTTATCCTTCTTTACAAACCAAAAGCATTGCATCGTCTTGTACATTTGATTTTGACCAAGATTTTTTTCCCGAAGCTCATGACGTTAATGGTCACCCTTGTGAACCTCATGAAGCCTCGGTTAATAGCGTATCTATTGCGCCTAACTTGGTATCTCCCAGTCTTCCAAGCCAGTACAAACCACTACAATTGCCTTCTAACTCCATGATTTTTCTACCAAACATTACAAGTACCTCCATAAATTTGATCGAGAATCCAAAGACTTTACTGTTGAGAAACATTTACAAGCCTTTGAACATTTCTCTGACCTTTTTGAGATAGAACATGATGATGTTTGCATGAGGACTTTTGCCCAATGTTTGCAAGGAAATGCTAAAGAATGGTTCAAACACTTGCAGCCTAAGTCCATCAATACCTGGGAAGAGTTTTCTTGCTCCTTTTTAAAGTTTTGGGGTAGGAGAAGGCCACTGGATCAAATACTTTCAGAATTTTATTCCATAAAGTGGTTCTGTTGTTTCCCGGGAGAGAACCCTTTTCCGCCCAACCTATGGGCTCAATCTCTGTGCTAACAGATGGAACACTTAAGTTTTGTATTGATTACAGACAACTAAACAAAGTCACTATGAAGAACAAATACCCTTTGCCTAGGATTGATGACCTCTTTGATCAAATGAGAAGCGCAAAGGTATTTTCCAAAATTGACTTAAGGTTTGGTTACCATCAGGTAAGAATCAAGGATGAAGACATTCATAAGAGAACCTTCTGTTATCCAACTTTTTGTACCATAAGTTGGGTTACCTGAGGAGCCGCTGGTTGATAGACTTGTTCAAAGTCTAATTCCAGTGTATCAGTCGATCCGTCTGCTTGTCTAGCCAATATTGGCTAGTCACCTTTTCATTTGAATAATTTTGACCATGGCCTCGTGGGGTTTGTAATAAAATTTGCTAGTAGGATACTTTTGAGTGGTTCGGTCTCCTGAGACGTAGAATCTCAAATAGGGTATTCGAGGGAGTTTTTTGCCCCTGACAATTATGATATGCCTTCAGCTGAGTATAATTGACGAGGTTTTCTCCTACTTCCTCCAAAGCTGGAATGCCCGATGTTGAATTCTGGGCCTTGGGGGGTTATTAGAGCCCAACTGAGTGTTATAAGCCTACTAGACATTATTTAGATAGATCATGGTCATGTCCTAAGTCATCTGGACACATAAAAAAATTTCGAAAAAATCTTTTTCGAACAGTGAAATTATTTTTTTAATTTTTTAATTTTTAATTACTTTTCCTAAGTTTTTTGGGTTAATTTTTCCATAAACTAAATGGAAAAAACCCGTTCGTGATTCGGACTCAGAATTCAGTGATTGAAGGCTCTAACCTTAAGCCAAAAATCATTCTTGATCAGCCAGCCACTCAAAGCCAACTTTTAGATTAGCAATCAGACACATAATGCATTTTTACTCAAAAAGGTCAGTTTTGAGTTAAAAAATGTTTTTTAGTAAAAAAATAATTTTTATTAAAAAATGATTTTTATTTTGGAGAAAACTAAAACTCTCCAAATTAATTCAAATTCAGTAAAATAAAAGGCTAAATGACATCTCATGAGCACTTATGATGATTGGAGTTATCATAACTCAGCTTCAGTCATCATTAAGAGAGCAATTAATTTATTATCAGTTAGCATACATGTCATCTCCAGCTAAAGATGAGATGGAGATTACTCATTGGTCCGGTGATTTGATCGAGGTGAAGACTAAAGTTTGCACCATCAGTGGGCTTCCCAAACCTAATAAAGGCTCTAGCCAGACCTAAGGATGAGCTTACCTACATCACACGTGTGGCCTCATCCTTGGCTTGTTTTCAGTGCACAGGTTTGGAGTGGGGGCGCCTTGCCTAGGTGGACGCCTCCCCTCACTCTTGGTTCTCCGGTTTAGGTCTGAGCTCTTTGTTAGGTGGCTAAGCTAGTTAGGGTTGGTTTTAGGGTTTTAGGGTTTTAGCACTCTCTCATTTGTTAAAATAGAGGCTCTTTCAGCTCTATTGGATGGAGAATTTATGCAAGTACACTCTGGAAAAATTTGTAATATCTTTTGAATTTGAATAAAGCAAGAAGACTTTGGAGGTCCATGTGGGAGTTATTTGTGTGCCATGCTTCATCTTGTTCAAGGTGATACCATTTTTAGTTCATTTCTTTTGATTCTTAAGTATATGATCTTATGATTGGAAGGCTAACAATCTCGCACAATATTATTTGATCTATGCTTTTCTCTTAATTTTTGTGGCTTTCAGGAATTCTCCCAAACACAAGAGCTCTTGTTTGGTTTATGCATTCATTCTACAGGTGCCTAAGGGAGTTTTCTACTTTAAGAAATCAAGAATCCAAGGGCCTGCTTGCCTCATCCATCAAACCACAAACTTCAAAAAAATCTATTGGTTACTTTGGTTGCTACAAGTGGATCTCCATTTTCAAGGTTCTATCCTACCTCTTTTTCACTTTTGTAGAAGTTATCAAGTCATTTAAATCTTTATTTCAAGCTTCCTTGGCTTCTACTAAGTTAGATCTAGGATTTCTAGCCTTAGATCTACTTTTTCAAAGCTAGATCCATCTTTCTAAAGGTCCATTTTTAAAGATCTAGTTTCATTTCCTTTTTTAAATCCATCTTTCTTTTTGCCTTGGAAAACGTGCACGAGTTTTCTCGAAAAACGTGCAAATTTTCTATTTTTTGGGCTTGCTAGTTTTCTGTATTTTTTATTAATTCGAAATTCTGGAAATTCTTTAAAAAATCAGAAAATTTTCAAAATTTTTCAAATTTTTTTTTTACTTTTTCTCAAAAAGCGTGCCATTTCAAACTCGCTGTTTTTGGGCTGATTTTTGAATTTTTTCTGCTAATTCTAAATTCTGGAAATTCATTAAAAAATTAGAAAATTTTAGAAAATTTCAAAAAATTTATTTATTTTTTTAATTTTTTTACTTTTTCTCTAAAAGCGTGCCATTTTGTACTCGCTGTTTTTTTACTGATTTTCTGCAATTTTCTGTTATTTTCTAGATTCTGGAAATTAGCCTAAAATGTTAAAAAATCTTTAATTTTAAATCACAAAAAGTCCCAAGTCGTTTTGTCAAAAATTGTGCATTTTACATAAAAACGGTGAGCTTCTCTGATCCTTTCCAAGTTTTGATTTTGGGTCTCATTCCATTGTTTTGATCTTTTGTTTCATCTCATAAGGCACTTGTCTTCTCATCCACTTAATCTTTTCGAATCATAGGTTAACTTTGGTTTCCTAACACTCTCACTAGTCCTTGTTTAGAGCTCTTATCCACAGGTGAACCAAAAGCAAAACCAAACAAGAAAGAGCAAGCAGAACTAGATCCAAAGACAAGGATACAAAGCAAAAAAAGAAGTCATTCTCCTTTGTACAAACTCATAAGAGTTTTTCATTTTTACTTAAGTTACTTCTCAAAGTCCTGACAAGGATTAAGTTCCAAAGGCATTTGTACTTCATTAATAGAACAAGGCTGAGTGGGATAGGGCCTCCCATACTTGGTTTTTCTTCTCCATTTGGGGAAGAGTGTTTTTTGTTCTTAGCTAATATTTATTTCGAGTACTTAGAGTAGTTTCATTTTTTTTGCAAAGTAGATACTAATTGTTAGATTAGCCCATTTTGTTTCATTAACTAGGTTGATTACTTCGTCTTTTAATTTTTTGTATCTTTCATAAGCAATTCAACTATTTAAAGTAGAAATCTCTTGAATCTCACTTTGTAGATCAAGAGTGCTCTCTATCAGAGAGTTGTCTTTTCATTGTTTAATAAGTTAATCAATTAATCTTGAAAGTCTCTTGAACTTGCCGTAATCCAAGTCAAGAGCACTCTCTATCGGAGAGCATTCCCACTGTATATCCTTGCATCAAGCATATAGATTAGCTAAGTCTCTTGAACCACTGTCATAAGACGAGGTCAAGAGCGCTCTCTGCCGGAGATTTTTAATTAATTAACTTAATAAAATTTCGCAACTCACATCCCTTTAATTAATTAACCCCCTTCCCTCCTCGCCGGAGTATGCTCTGACCGATCTTCGATCGGAATACCCAGAAACGGCATTGGATCTCTAAACCCCACAAGAGGAACTTAACTAAAACTTTTCCCCATAATCAACACACCGGCGTTGTTCGATAAATACCGAGGCATGTGGGCAAATTTCAAGTGTGGGCACCGGGCTACCTAATCTGGGCACTGGTAGTTAAGTTATTGAACACTTACCTTTGACCCCAGACAGGTCCGTCATGTCTTCGAACGGAGTCACTGAAGGTATTACCGATTAGGACATCCAGCCACCATAAGTGAAGATCACAAACAAAAAACTCTTAAAACTTACCTAGAGCACTTGCAAAACCTAACATTCACTGGAATCTTTTGGGATGCACATATTTACACTCAAAGCATCTCTGATAAGTTGACTACATAGGCACTGGTCCCATCTTTTAGCATTGTTGATAAGCTGAACCATTTGTCCATCAAATGTTTGATTATAAATCATATATGTGAATGCTTTATCTATTTCGTGAAGCTCTCAAATATTTGTCTATCTTTCAATTCCGGTGATAGCAACATGGATTGCTTTGTCTTGTGTTAAATTCATCACATTAATCATCTTAAATCACAATAACTCCTAAACAACACCCATCCGCATCCGAAACATCTAAAAATTAACTTAAACATTGAGCCATAGAAAACTCTTTGTTAGGGACTACCCCCCTTGGCTTCGTTAGGAGTTAGCCTAAACGGAGGAGCTAGGAGTAGATGACAGTACCTAGCTCTGTGCTTGCCCCCAAGGTCACACCTCTCCCACTTTCTCAAGTGAGGAGACAGCTTTTAGAAGATTTCTGTTGCTGGTGTGCAATCGGCGGACAACATCTTTTGGCGCCACTGTCGGGGACAAATCTTTTTGTTCCTGGACGACCTTTGTTTCTTTTAGTTTTTTACCTTTTTATCCCTTTTGGTAGATTTTTTAGTCCAATCACTCTCTGAAATAAGACTTAAGTCCACCTGGCGACTCCACTATCAGTTAACACCTCAAGGCATTCTACTAGAAGAAACTCTGTAGGTTTGGTCGATTTCATCCCTGACCCCGAAAAGGTCTTAAGGAGGAGATTAAACAAACTATCTTCTCGCAGGATCCTTGCAGAACTTGGATCTGAGTCTGTTTCTGACATCCATATTTTATTTCCAGAAAACTTAGAAAATTTGCAAAATAATAACTGTTTCCTTAATCCAATGGGTGATTTTTTTACTCAACTTAACTTTTCTCATATGGTAGGTCATCCTCATGATATCCCTGACAAGGCTATCGACAAGCTTATGACATATAATGGCACTGATGCCTCCCTCTCTGCTGAGCAGCATATCGAGAATTTCACCAGACACCGTGGTGCCCATGTCAGGGGTACTGATAGGCATGAAGATGTTTACATGACCTTGTTTTCCTTGTCTTTGGATGGCAAGGCTGGCAACTGGTACGATAATTTGTCGGACAATTTTTTCGCCACCTTAATAGACTTCAAGAATTCTTTCCTTGAAAAGTTTGGCAGTAGAAAGGAGCCTCGACATCTAGTAGCAGCTTTGACCAGCACAAATAAGTCTGATACGGAAACCATGGATGAATTCAATGATAGGTTCATAGAGTTATCAAATTCCATCCCTACTACTTATGCGCCTCCTATAGCTTCCACTTTGGATTATTACATTGAAGCATTAAGTGCAAGATCCAGTACCAGATTAGAGACAAGGAGCTGACCACATTACTTCAGGCTCAGAATTTGGCCATTAAAATTGATAAGAATATGCAGTCATCTGGTGAATCTAACCTCCAAAGTTATTCAAGGTCTTCAACTCCTTTGAAAATTAGTGAACCTAAAGACAAGGATCCTTTAGCAGCTATGAAGGATGCCTACGAAAAACAAATGATTGAAATGAAAAGGGAGATGAAGAAAAATATGGAGGAAGTAGAACAGAAACACTTAGTACAATTGAAGGAGATTCAAAATAGGGTGATTACAATGGAAAGAACTCAACCTCCACCACCTCCTAGAGCTTTCCCTGCAAAACCAACATGGCAAAGAAAGAACCCCAACCATGAGCAGAGGCCTCCTCATCAGCTAGAGGCCACTAATGTGGTTGAAACTTACACGCCATTTTGTAGGGCATGTGAAGACCTTCATGAAGAATCTTCCTGCTATTATGCATGCTATAATCAGGAGCATGGTTTTCCAGAGGGTTGTGGTCCTAAAGCATCATCAAGCGAGCCTGAGTACATAAACTATGTAGATGACATGCATGATATTTCTGGAGAAAGTTGGAGAGAGGCAAAAAAATATTCAAGAGAGCCTCAGTACATTAACGTAGTTGGATAGCTCCATCCTGTCACCACAGAAACCCGGTGTCAAGTCGAATATTTTAGTCAACAATTGGATAACCTCACTGAAAACTTTAGCACTAATCCTACTAATGAGCATAATGATGATAGTTTGGAAGTTTTACTGCCTTGTGACCTTTTTCCTCAAAAAGATGACTATGATCATGAGGAGGGATATAGACAGGAATTTGATACAAGTGAGGAAGAACCCCTTTCTTCTGAGATGGATGACAACTACGAGACTTTAATTGAAAATCCAATCTTAGAAGTTTCATGTGATGAGAGTCCTCCATTCTCTCCACCGGATGACAAATATTTGGAAAGTTGGGTCCCCTGTGATATCTTTGAAACCCAGCTTTTTGAAGAATATTGTTTTAAGCAGAATGAGGAGTGTAGCCAGGGACTTGATACCAGTGATGAGGCATCTCTCATATCCGACATAGATGGCGATGACAATTATTGGACTTTTATTGAAAATCCAACCTATGATACTTTTGAAAATATTTTTGAGAATCTCATCTATGATGTGTCCAGCAAGGGGAGTTGTTATTCTGAGACTTATGAAAGTTTTAAAGAGGAGCTGTCGGAGTTTTCATATCATCAGTCAGAATTGTATCTGAGTATCGATAATAAGGATTCGAAAAAGCAGTGCAGTGAAGAATTAGATGGGATACAACTAGTTGAAGTTTTTTCTCGGCCATCGTCTTCACATATAGATGTTCCTTATGTTTTGGAGCAGCTTGGGACTTATACAACGAGTTATTATTTGATAAGCCTTGATGATCAACATGATGGAGTAGTCGACCTGTCGCAACATCCCGATTTGTATATCAGCATTATCCATTCATGGATAGAAGCAGCCTGTGCGAGCACCTACCAGTTTGGGAAGAAGTTTGATGACATTATTCATGCCTATGATTCCCCATCCAACCAGCCCATTCTGGATCATCACACAGGTTTGCATTTTCTTGAAATTATGTCCTTACTTTGGCTGGTAACCAAAGACAAGGCAAAACTTTTTTATATTAATAAAGTGCTTAGGTGGCTACACTGGATCTATGATTACACCTAACCTTTTGTGTATCATGCTTATAGTAGGAAAATAGTTTCCTTAAAGTGAGCGTTTACTTTAGCATTTTCTTTATGTACTTAGAAATAAATAAATTTTTCAATGAAGTTTTTTCTTTGAATAAAGCAACTTTTTGATCATTGGCTCTTTTTCATAAAACTTGTGCTACTAAGGTTTTCTTGTCAAGTTGAGATGTTTTTACAGGATATGGAAACTAGAGATTCTAGGTTTCTCGTATGCTCTCTTTGCATAAGAGACTAGATCGAGCACATGTCCCGCAGTTGGAGCCAGATGTTATCCAAATTTTTATACCATAAGTTGGGTTACCTGAGGAGCCGTCGGTTGACATACTTGTTCAAAGTCTTATTCCGGTGTATCAGTCGATCCGTCTACTTGTCTAGCCAATATTGGCTAGTCACCTTTTCATTTGAATAATTTTGACCATGGCCCTGTGGGGTTTGTAATAAAATGTGCTAGTAGGATATTTTTGAGTGGTTCGTTCTCTTGAGACGTAGAATCTCAAATAGGGTATTCCAAGGAGTTTTTTCCCCTGACAATTATGCTCTGCCTTCAGCCGAGTATAATTGACGAGGTTTTCTCCCGCTTCCTCCAAAGCTGGAATGCCCGATGTTGAATTTTGGGCCTTGGGGGGTTACTAGAGCCCAAATGACTGTTATAAGCCTACTAGACATTATTTATATAGATCATGGTCATGTCCTAAGTCATCTGGACATGTAAAAAAAATTCGGAAAAATCTTTTTCGAACAGTGAAAAATTATTTTTTTTAATTTTTTAATTTTTAATTACTTTTCCTAAGTTTTTTGGGTTAATTTTTCCATAAATTAAATAGAAGAAACCCGTTCGTGATTCGGACTCGGAATACAGTGATTGAAGGCTCTAACCTTAAGCCAAAAATCATTCTTGATCAGCCAGCCAGTCAGAGCCAACTTTCATATCAGCAATCGGACACATAATGCCTTTTTACTCAAAAAAGTCAGTTTTGAGTAAAAAAATGATTTTTATTAAAAAAAGATGATTATTTTGGAGAAAACTAAAACTCTCCAAATTAATCCAAATTCAGTAAAATAAAAAGCTAAATGACATCTCATGGAGCACTTATGATGATTGGAGTTATCATAACTCAGCTTCAGTCATCATTAAGAGAGCAATTAATTTATTATCAGTTAGCAGACATGTCATCTCCAGCTAAAGATGAGATGGAGAGCACTCATTGGTCCGGTGATTTGATCGAGGTGAAGACTAAAGTTTGCACCATCAGTGGGCTTCCCAAACCTAATGAAGGCTCCAGCCATACCTAAGGATGAGCTTACCTACATCACACGTGTGGCCTCATCCTTGACTTGTTTTCAGTGCGTAGGTTTGGATTGGGGGCACCTTGCCTAGGTGGAGGCCTCCCCTCACTCCTGGTTCTCCAGTTTAGGTCTAAGCACTTTGTTAGGTGGCTAAGCTGGTTAGGGTTGGTTTTTTTGTTTTAGAGTTTTAGCACTCTCTCATTTGTTAAAATAGAGGCTCTTTCAGCTCTATTGGATGGAGAATTTGTGCAAGTACGCTCTAGAAAAATTTGTAATATCTTTTGAATTTGAATAAAGCAAGAAGACTTTGGAGGTCCATGTGGGAGTTATTTGTGTGCCATGCTTCATCTTGTTCAAGGTGATACCATTCTTAGTTCATTTCTTTTGATTCTTAAGTATATGATCTTGTGATTAGACGGCTAACAATCTAGCACAATATTATTTGATCTATGCTTTTCTCTTAAGTTTTGTGGCTTTCAGGTATTCTCCCAAACACAAGAGCTCTTGTTTGGTTTATGCATTCATTCTACAGGTGCCTAAGGGAGTCTTCTACTTTAAGAAATCAAGAAGCGAAGGGCTTGCTTGCCTCATCCATCAAACGACAAAATTCAAAAAAATCTATTGGTTACTTTGGTTGCTGCAAGTGGATCTCCATTTTCAAGATTCTATCCTACCTCTTTTCCACTTTTGTAGAAGTTATCAAGTCATTTAAATCTTTATTTCAAGCTTGCTTGGTTTCTACTAAGTTAGATCTAGGCTTTCTAGCCTTAGATCTACTTTTTCAAAGCTATATCCATCTTTCTAAAGGTCCATCTTTAAAGATCTAGCTTCATTTCCTTTTTTAAATCCATCTTTCTTTTTGCCTTGGAAAACGTACACGAGTTTTCTCGAAAAACGTGCAAATTTTTCATTTTTGGGCTTCTTGGTTTTCTGTATTTTTTATTAATTCTAAATTCTGGAAATTCATTAAAAAATCAGAAAATTTTCAAAAATTTTATTTTTTGACTTTTTCTCGAAAAGCGTGCCATTTCAAGCTCGTTGTTTTTGGGCTGATTTTTGACTTTTTTCTGTTAATTCTAAATTCTGGAAATTCATTAAAAAATCTTAAAAAATTCAAAATTTTTCAAAAAAAAAATTTAAATTTTTTTGACTTTTTCTCGAAAAGCGTGCCATTTTGTACTTGCTGTTTTTTTTGCTTATTTTCTGCAATTTTCTGCTATTTTCCATATTCTGGAAATTAGTCTAAAATGTTAAAAAATCTTTAATTTTAAATTCACAAAAAGTCCCAAGTCGATCCGTCAAAAATCGTGCATTTTACATAAAAAAACGGTGAGCTTGTCTGATCCTTTCCAAGTTTTGATTTTGGGTCTCATTCCATTGTTTTGATCTTTTGTTTCATCTCATAAGGCACTTGTCTTCTCATCCACTTAATCTTTTCGAATCACAGGTTAAATTTGGTTTCCTAACACTCTCACTAGTCCTTGTTTAGAGCTCTTATCCACAGGTGAACCAAAAGCAAAACCAAACAAGAAAGAGCAAGCAGAACTAGATCCAAAAACAGGGATCCAAAGCCAAAAAAGAAGTCATTCTCCTTTGTACAAACTCATAAGAGTTTTTCATTTTTACTTAAGTTACTTCTCAAAGTCCTGACAAGAATTAAGTTCCAAAGGCATTTGTACTTCATTAATAAAACAAGGCTAAGTGGGATAGGGCCTCCCATACTTGGTTTTTCTTCCCCATTTGGGGAAGAGTGTTTTTTGTTCTTAGCTAAGATTTATTTCGAGTACTTAGAGTAGTTTTATTTTTTTTGCAAAGTAGATACTAATTGTTAGATTATCCCATTTTGTTTCATTAACTAGGTTGATTACTTCATCTTTTAATTTTTTGTATCTTTCATAAGTAATTCAATTGTTTAAAGTAGAAATCTCTTGAATCTCACTTTGTAGATCAAGAGTGCTCTCTATCGGAGAGTTGTCTTTTCATTGTTTAATAAGTTAATCAATTAATCTTGAAAGTCTCTTGAACTTGCGGTAATCCAAGTCAAGAGCACTCTCTATCGGAGAGCATTCCCACTGCATATCCTTGCATCAAGCATATAGATTAGCTAAGTCTCTTGAACCACTATCACAAGACGAAGTCAAGAGCGCTCTCTATCGGAGATTTTTAATTAATTAACTTAATAAAATTCACAACTCACATCCATTTAATTAATTAACCCCCTTCCCTCCTTACCGGAGTATGCTCTAACCGATCTTCGATCGAACTACCCAGAAACGGCATTGGATCTCTAAACCCCACAAGAGGAACTTAACTAAAAATTTTCCCCATAACCAACGCACCGGCATTGTTCGATAAATACCGAGGCATGTGGGAAAATTCCAAGTGTGGGCGTCGGGCTACCTAATCTGGGCACTGGTAGTTAAGTTATTGAACACTTACCTTTGACCCCGGATAGGTCCATCATGTCTTCTAACGGAGCCACTGAAGGTATTACCAGTTAGGACATCCAGCCACCATAAGTGAAGATCATAAACAAAAAACTCTTAAAACTTACCTAGAGCACTTGCAAAACCTCACATTCACTGGCATCTTTTGGGATCCACATATTTACACTCAAAGCATCTCTGATAAGTTGACTCCATAGGCACTGGTCCCATCTTTTAGCATTGTTGATAAGTTGGGCCATTTGTCCATCAAATGTTTGATTATAAATCATATCTGTGAATGCTTTATCTATTTCGTGAAGCTCTCAAATATTTGTCTATCTTTCAATTCCAGTGATAGCAACGTGGATTGCTTTGTCTTGTGTTAAATTCATCACATTAATCATCTTAAATCACAATAATTCCTAAACAACACCCATCCGCATCTGAAACATCTAAAAATTAACTTAAACATTGAGCCATAGAAAACTCTTTGTTAGGGACTACCCCCCTTGGCTTCGTTAGGAGTTAGCCTAAACGGAGGAGCTAGGAGTAGGTGACAATACCTAGCTCTGTGCTTGCCCCAAGGTCACACCTCTCCCACTTTCTCAAGTGAGGAGACAGCTTTTAGAAGATTTCTGCTGCGGGTGTGCAATCGGCAGACAAGACCTTCAGAACAAGGTATGGACATTATGAGTTTGTAGTGGTACCATTTGGTCTCACAAATGCACCAGCTACATTTATGTGCCTTATGAACAGTGTCTTCAGCAAGTACTTGGACAAGTTTGTTCTTGTTTTCCTTGATGACATTCTTATTTATTCTAAGAATGAGGAAGAGCATTTGAGATTTAAATTACAATTGCTCAAGGAGCATCAGTTGTATGCAAAGCTGAGTAAGTGTGATTTCTATAGAGATAGAATTCAGTATTTCAGTCAGATTATCTCAGAAGAGGGTATATCTATGGACCTTGAAAAGATTGAAGCCATTATGAATTGGCCTACTCCAAGAAATGTGGCAGATGTAATATCTTTTATGGGACTTGCAGGATACTACATAAGATTCATTGAAGGATTCTCCAAAGTTGCACATGCCATCACTTCTTTGCAAAAGAAGGGGATAAATTTTGAATGGACATCAAGGTGTGAAGAAAGCTTCCAGCAGTTGAATAATCTTCTCACCAGTGCACCAGTATTGAAAGTTGTAGACCTAGAGAAAGATTTTGTGGTGTGTACCGATGCATGCAGACAAGGGCTTGGGGGATTCCTTATGCAATACAACCACGTGATATGTTACGCGTCAAGAAAGCTAAAGGAGCATGAGAAGAACTATGTCACTCATGATCTAGAACTTGCAGCCATAGTACATGCTCTCAAGATGTAGAGGCATTACTTGATGGGAAAAAGATTTGAGCTAAGGACAAACCATTATGGTCTGAAGTATTTGTTTGATCAGCCTACTCTAAATGCTAGGAAAGCTAGAGGCTAGAGGTTTTATGTGAGTTTGATTTCAAAATCAAGCACATAAAAGGAAAAGAGAACAAGGTAGTTGATGCAATCAGCAGGAAGGTGCAAGAAATGCATGTGGCATCTCTTAGTATTTGCCAATCATATTTGAAGTAGTAGATTGTTAATCATATTGCTGGAGATGAATTGTATGTGCAGATAAAAGAAAAATTACAGTAGCAAAGTATTGAGAAGAGGTATGAGGGATATAAATTGGAAGAAAATGGACTTCTTACTTATAAAGGAGGAATTTATATTCCAAATGTAGCAGAGTTTAGGAGAGTTGTTATGGCTCAGATCCATCAAGCTCCATATTCTGGTCACCCAGGACATCAGAAGACCATTGCTACATACAGAAAGCAGTATTTTTGGTCAGGAATGAAAAGGGACATGGCTGAATACATTTCAAGGTGCATGAAATGTCAGCAGGTAAAGGTTGAGCATCGACATCCAGCAAGTTTGTTGCAACCTTTGCCAGTTCCAGAATGGAAATGGGAAGTTATTTCCATGGATTTTATTACAGGATTTCCCATGACTTGGAGACAACATGATTCCATCATGGTTGTGGTGGACAAGTTGACAAAGGAAACACATTTTATACTGGTTAAGTCTACACATAAGACTGATGATATTTCAAAGATCTTCATGAAGGAGATTTTCAAATTGCATGGATTGCCTAAGGCAATAGTCTCTGACAGAGATGTCAACTTCAATTCCAACTTAAGGGGTTGTTTGCATATTTGAGTACAAAGTTGAACTTCAACACTTCCTACCATCCTCAGACTAATGGTCAGATAGAGAGAGTCAATCAGGTGCTTGAAGACATGCTTCGTATGTACGTGAAGGATAAACCAACTAAGTGGGAAGATTACTTACACTTGGTAGATTTTGCTTATAAGAATGGACAGCAAGCATCCTAGGGGATGAGTCCATATGAAGCTTTGTATGGCAGAAGGTGTAGGAAACCAGTAACTTGGGATAATCCAGTGAACTGGATTGTGCTTGGTCCAGAATTTCTCAAGGAGATGGAGCAGGAGGTTGTAAATATCAGGCAGAATCTGAAAGTAGCACAGGACAGACAAAAAATCTATCCAGATAGCATAGGGTGAACAGAGAGTTCATTGTTGGGGATCATATTTATCTTTGAGTGAGGGAAAAGAAGAGTTCCTTGAAGCTTGGAAGTTGTGCCAAGCTGTCACCTAGATATTGTGGGCCGTTTAAAGTGCTTGAAAGAATAGGGCCAGTTGCATATAGACTTGCATTGCCTGCTACCACTAGAGCTCATAATGTTTTTCATGTTTCTTTGCTTAAGAAAAATGTACATGATCCTAACCATGTGATAAATTGGGATGTGATTCAAGTGGAACCCGAGGAAGAGTTCCAAATCGAGCCAATGTGCATCCTCGACAGGAAGGTCACAATGCCCCAAAACCGAGCCATAGGGCAGGTAAAGGTGCAATGGAATCACTACGGTCCTGAAGAGGCTACATGGGAGCTAGAGGATGCCATGCGATTGGCACATCCATTTTTGTTCAATTCTGTAGAGCACTGAGGTGGTACCAATGTAGAATTTTGTCTGATTTTGTAAATCATTGAGGATAGTGCTATTGAAGGGGGAGGGGAATGTAACACCTCGGTCTTGAACCCGTTTGCATTAAAATATATATGGCGTATATATTGTAATTAATCATGGTCTGGAGCTAAAGGAAAAAACCCCACCATCGATTTAACTTTTTATGTTCCAGCAATTAAAAATTGTTGCCAATGGTATATCGTGCTATCCGACACATTATAATTTTGGAATCGTGTAAATATGTTTTTTAATTAAAACATCCACAACCAGCTATGTCTATGCAACATTAAAAGAGAAGGGGGAATGGTTTCATAAGGATAAGGAGGGGGAAATATTTAACCTTTTGGGCCAATGGGGAAAAGCCAAATGTCAAAGGGAGAACCCATCAAACCCTCAACTACCCATTTTGTCTTTTGTGCCCAATCATTTAATTCTTCCAAAATATGGTTGAGTTAGTTAATGTATAGGAATGGGGAAGAGTATGGCAGTCAAAAATTCAAACTGAGGAAGTCATCCGATTTTGGAAAAAAAATTTTCTGACTTGTGGGGCAAGTAAATGCTGAAGAATGCATGCCCAAGCCATTACTCACCCATTACTTCCAATATCCTCACTCATTCTCCTTCACATTGGCTTCCTTCATGCAGCTAAAGTTTCTTGTGTGTTATCATTCACGTTTTTGCTCATTTTCCTCATTTTTGCATGCCCAGAAATTCGTTTTGGTATTGTTCAGTAAGTGGGAAGGGAAGATTTATGTTTTTCTTGCATTTTCATGGATTCTTCAATGACTGGGAACCGTTTTCACCTTGTTCAGTGGCCAAGAAGCTAGATTCACGATTTTGGGGTTTATGGTAGTCGTTTTGGCTCTCGTATTGCCATAGTCACCTTCAAAAATCAAAAACATGATTTTCATTTTTGCATAGGTCAATTTTGGCCAGAGGAAGTCATTAAATGATTGTTGAAATCATATTTCTCTCCCTGTTGTTTTCTCCATCTGCAAATCCGTTTTTGTGTTTCTCAATGTTTTTCCAAAGACCGACAATTGGTATTTTGTTGTATGTGCACTCTTTCCTTGGTCTAAGTTGTTATACTCTTTGATTTGTCCTAAATTAGTTAAGAGTAGAAGAGGTAATTTTCCTGATAAGTCTAGTGAAAGAGGAACCTCACTGAGAGATCTTGAGGGCTGATTATTCCTTACTGCACACCCTGAATAGCACTAGAAGGGAATGCATATCCTGAGGGAGTATACAGCAGAGAAGGGGATGATTCCTTGTGTTGGATGTGTATGTGTTGGGAAATCCAAGTTAGATCTTGTGCAGGTTTCCATAGCTCTATGGTTGAGTTCACTAGTTTAGCAACAAGCCTTTCCATCCCCTTGGCAGTCTAACAAAACCCAAACATAGCTTTGGATTGACTGAGTTTTGACATATCTTTGGCTATCTGTGAGCCTGATAGTTTCATTTTCCTTAGGGAATCATGCCTAGATCGGGAGTGGCAGTGTTTCTGAGAGATTAAGGAGCACACTAGACTATGGTTGGGTGGAACGTTGCAGCGGCATAGCTGGTTGCAGGAAGCTTCATTTGAAGATAAGTATTCTTGTGAATTTACCCATGCAACTGTATTGTTTATATGAATTATAATGAACATGTTAAAATGTGTTGAATGCTTGAATTAAATGTAATTTTCTTCTGAGTCTTTTACAAACACTACCATGCTAGAACATTTTATTACAACTCCCCTAAGGGGATATGAACATGTGGTAGATAAAAAAAACACTTCCCAGAAGCAAGTCTGGAGGTATTCTGAAGTCCGAACAAATCATCTTTTTCTGGTTCACCAGGCTCACTTGATAACACCGAATAAGTACAACTTAGGTGGTAACAAATACCACTGTAATTTACCAACTTATACAAGTGATACAAAAATGCAATACTTCTCCAAATGGACTAATACAGAGACTGTGGAAGCTAGAATTGTTGGATATGAAGGTCAAAGGCTAAGAATGGATGAGAGGTTCAGATATGAGTTTATACCTCTACACAATGTACTGATACCATTGATGTTTCAAGAGAAGCAAGCTTCAATCTACTCCAACGCTCTTGGGCTACTCAGCATATACAGACTAGTATGGGTGAGGTATTAAAATGGAGAATGGATATGGGTGTTTCTGAGATTATAGAGGTTAAATGCAATTTAATAAAATTTATTCAAAAGTAATACATCATTCCATAAAGATACAAATATATATGAGCAAGCATTATTGCATAACTATTAAAATGATAATTCAGGACTGCTCATCTAACTCGACTTTTGGACTCCCAAACAATACTCAAATGCAATCGAATTTATGAAATAGAGGTTGGATCATGTCATGTGATATATTAGCTAACTGTAGGAACTAGAATTACTTAATTTGGACTTTTACACATTGACTTATCGATCATTCATTGAAATCTAGTCAAATTCTAGCTAAATCTAGAAGGGGTGCATAAATTAGAGAAGAAATCAGAGTTATGTAATTTGTATTGAATTGAATGATATCAAAACATTAAATAATCTGTTATGAAATCAGAAATAGGCCAAGATTCCTCTCAGAGGACGATGGAAGAATCTCCGTTCTTGCATATAGGAAACTAGTTGTAGAATAGAAGGAGGGAGGATTTGATCTCTGAACTTGGTGATGATGATTCTGAAATTTTTCTTTGACCTGATAAGATTTAGTACTCTATTATTACATCATAAATAGGATGAAATACCTCTCAAATCATCATGGAATGGATGATGATTTTTCTCTATAAATCCATACGAAGCTTGGAGATTTGATCTCTCAAATGGATGATGATTTTTCTCATCTTCAAATTCGACTTGATCAGCTACACAACCTGAAAATAATATCAATGAAAATTTCTGAATTCCATTAACCTCTCATAGAAAGCTGGGCACATCTCCTAAGTCTCAAATGCACAAATGTATTCATAAAATTTCTCAAACTAAAAAAAGATATGAAAGGGAGTTGGAATACTTATTTTATAGAATTAATGTTGACATGTTGAGCAAGTTAATTGGCTTAGTGGCCTATGAGAAAAGGTCACCCACGAGTGAACATACTTTCCTTTCTTTGATTTGGCTTTCCTTATTTTTCCTCTTTTTCTAGCTTTCCTTCTTTTTCGAACTTTCCTGCTTTTCATACTTTTCTGCTTTTCCTATTTTATCCTACTTTCTGGATTTATGTTGCTTTTCCTAAAATATTCCTCTTTTCTCATTTTTGGACTCTAGTGCTTACTTGACTTCTACTCCAAGTAATTCCTCCAACCTTATCCACTGATTCGTATTCATTGGTCAATTTCTCCATTTATTCAGCATAACAAATAAAAATATTAATTGCACCAATAATATTAAATGCTCCATAATTATTTATTCCAAGTGGGTAGAAACTATGGGTAAATTTAAATGCACACTCCTTATTAATTAATTTCCTCATCTTAACCCCTCATTAATTATTTATTTCAATATGTCAGTATGATCCATGGGGTTCGATCTACTTTATGGTGCTATAAAAATGGGAACATGACAGTCCTCCCTTCCCAAGATTGCTTGTCCTCAAGCAAAGTATCCCAAGAGGTCCATCATGTTTTTGCTGCACTACTCTGATCATAATCCTCACTCCAAGAAAATATTCACTACATTTGTAACTGAACATGCCTACTTCTATCCAAGTGAAGCAACTGAAAAGTGTGCCAACATCCCATAAGAATATCAAAAATGAAAATATACCACTACTATGTAAACTATAAGTCCATCCAAGGAGGTGTTCCCTATGTGGGAAACTGAAACCAAGTGCAACATAGATAAACTCATGCAAAAGAGGGTTGGCTTGCTCCATCATGCCAACATGGAAACAACTTATCCGAGACAAACAATGCCAGGATCCCGTTGCTTGTATGGAACCCCCATGGATCGGAATACCATCCAACAAAATATGTTAAGAAAAAGAGTTCATGGATCCCACTTTTCATGCTGCATCTCCCCAAACATTAGTAACAAGAAAAAATCAGCATCATATGAAATGTTGGGAAAGATGAAAACATCATACCACCATATTGGAAAATCATCATTTCCAAAGAAAACCTAAAGCTTTGAGGGCCCCTCAATCAAGATATGAAACTGTCCAATGTAGGGATGAATCAAAGAAATACTATACATCCCCAAATATTCCTCCAAAAAGTGAGGCCACAATTCCACCAGTCTTTCCATTCCAACTGAAAAGTTCTCATGTGACCAATGCACACAAGGAACAAGTGTGTTATCCATGAAATTCAAGTGACAAGGGTGAGGATCCCATGTCCTAAAATGTTTCTCAAAAAGAGAGTAAGTTGTATCAAAATCAATCATGTTCATCTTTCCCTCAATTAACAAGGTATCATTGTCTCTATGGAACTCAGCAAGTGCTCCCCTCTTCATCCAATGGGTCAACTCTTTGCCATTGATCCAAGGGTGCAAAACTCCATCAATTGATCCACACATTGAAGCTAAGTGTAGATCTGATGCCTTCTTGTCAAAAGTGGTTGCACAAAGAAGCCTTTTCTGTTGCTTGTAAATCATAGAAAAATCAGCAATATTAAAAACAATTTTCTTACAACAAGACATAAAACTTTTACCTTCCATATTTTCCTCTTCAGTGATTCCTCTTGTTAGCACTCATAATGTACCCAGGTTGTGAAAGGTAAATCCCAAGGTAACATCAAAAACCACTTTAGAATGTATTTCTGACCTAATATAGTCAGAGAGGGATCTCTCACTATTTACAAAGTTTTTATACTCAAAATATTCAATCAAAGACAATCAGAAGGTAAAATTTCTGATGGGACAAATAGGACAAGTTTGTTTTAAAAGACTTGGTAGGACAGTCATGGAGGAGACCATTGGGAAATGGAGTCAACAATCAGATCTTAAATAGGTTTTAGGAGGTAAGGTTTTGAAGGTTTATGAACAGAGGCAAGGTAGGCACCATTTCCTCGGTTTTAAGATATTAGCAGGTTGATTAGTAGACAAAGGGAGACATCCCATTAAATAGAGCACCTAACTAGGGTGAACTTTTCAAGACTTTAGAAGAAAATATTTTGAAAATGCTTGAACAATGGGCCTAGAGCATGAAGGATGAATTCTAGCCCATAAAAACTAATGCTCAGGCATGAAAGAAAAATCAAAATGGAGTGGGAAACATGATAAACTGTCACATAAATAAATTACTTACTGAAGAAAAAGATGGCACAAGAATCTCTGACATGAAAAAGTTTTTACATTCCTCCTATGCAAACTTCATTCATCTACTAAAAACGTAAAGCCATTACAATGTAGAGCCTCTCCGCTCTTGAAAATCCCCCTTAAAACTATCAATTACATTTTAATTTATACAAGAATGACCTCTACCTAACCTTGAATTCGAAACCTAACTGAACTTCTAAATATAGAAACAGTTACAACAAAGTTTCTCCTGCATATCTCTAATGGTGACAGCTGTGTGAAATCTGGGAATTTTTTTTGTAATTTGACATGTTCCTGAACAAACCCATGTCTTCTTTTCTCCAAACTCATATCAAGCTCCTTGGAATCTACCTTTGAAACCGATGACTTAGATAATAAAATTGTAGATTTCTGGAAAAATAACTTGTGAAGATCTTTTAAATTCCCCCAACCTGTGATTACTGTGTAAAACATGAAGGAGTTTTTTTATTATAGTCCTATTAGGAATACAAACATCTCTCATTTTTGTAAAATTAAATTTCATTTGTCCAAAACAATTCTTTGAATTTGATGGCTGAAATAGTCCTTTGGAAAACATGAAAAATGGCCTGTAAAACTGACTTTGTTTCTGCTACACCATAGCACCTGTGTGAAAACTGAAAGAGGTTATTGTGGATACGTATGTTGTGAAGAAAATAATCTCTCACTTTCTCAAAATTTATCTTCATTTGATGTAAACAATTATTTTAATTTGATGACTAGAACAGTCATTTTGAAATCTGAACATTTTCCCTCTGAAGATGACTTTGATTCTCCCAATCTGTAGCACCTGGGTAAAAACTGAGCGAGGTTATTGTATACCATAATGTTATGATAAAAAAATTCTTTCATTTTTTGAAAATGATTCTTTTTTTTCTGGAAACAGGTCTTTGAATAAAATGACTAAAACAGTCATTTTTAGAAAAAATATGCTATGTCGCTTCTAAACATTGAATTGTTTAACTGTAATTCATAAACTGAGAACATATAGCATCTATCCTTGTAAGATCATCTATTGTAATAGAAATCCCATGAATTGATTGATCAAGGTAGCCATATTTGTTAATAGTGCCTCCAAACACTTGAATAATCCCAAGCTTTGGCACACTCTCCACTGAAATTCTGTTTGTAAGACTTTACACACATACCAATACCTTCATGAATGTTCTCACGGTATATATTTCTGCAACACTTCTGGGCTGATGTTCTTTTTTGGGTTTCCCTTTTGCATTGTTGAGTGGTGACTTCCCTTTTCTTGCTCTATTAAGATCGATTTCCAGCTCCTTGATCAGATTCTTTATCTCCGCCATTTTCCCTGTGATTGTAAACACATAAAAGTTGACTTTGGAAATATGGCGGATTGACTACTTCCTTTCGCCCGTAGCACAAATGAAATGAGTTTTAAAAACAAGTCAACCTCACCTTTATATAATGGTCTATTTCGGAGGCTCCATTGAGCGATTTTTCCCAAACTACTTTTCTCCGCGGAATTCACCAAAAGTTACCACGTGGGAAGTGGTTTAAATTCTGCTACCACCTTTCCAATTTAACCACCTCGCAACTTTACTCTCCGGAAACACTAATACCCCTTGATGAGTTTTCACTTTTTACATTAGCCATTGGATTATTATATGTGCTAGTGGTTTGATTATACCTTAAGAAAGGTAATAGATCTTGTTTAGCGCTTAAACCTTCATTAAGACTTGGTTTGGTGAATAAGAGGTTGCTTTTTGACTTTGTAAAAAATATCCAAAACTATATAAGTTTGAATATAAATAAAATAATAAGTTTATAAAACCCATTTTATAAATTTCATTCAAAAGTTAATAAAATTTTTTGCCCCACTTGTGAAAAACTTATTTCTCTTTTTACCTAAAATTACTTTAACTTCTCTTCTTTGCCAACTTGGAAATAGCTTAATGAGAAAAATTTGGAAACCAACTCAATCATCCATGAAAACTTAAAATTTTGAAGGCAATAAGACCAATTCCGACAAAATTAAATTTAGTTCTAACAACTGGCTCCAACTGGGGATGTTATCCTCCCTGTGAGGTAGCAAAGAACCCCGTAGACCAGGTGCCAAATCCATTGGGATTCTCTTAATTTTTCTCTGAAATTGTCAACCTATTTTGAATTGAACCATCAACTGACACCATTTTGCAAACAAATCCCACTCTATCAACCTGTAACCTGTAACTGAATTGCACTTGAAACTGAAACCAAACTAAAAATTGTTGAAAGAAATGCTCGCCATGTCGAGCTTATTCATGCCTACCTATCCTACTTAACTAAGCACAAATTCCCAATCATGCAAAATCTGACTTCCAATGAAGCCAATCAAGCAATTTATCCAATAATTCCATTTCTTCCTCATGCTTGGTCGAAATTAGAACATAAGAACAAAATATCAATAGGTTATGATGAAAAATTTGTCCTTTGTTGCAAACATATAACCAACTACTCCATCTGAAAAATGTATCCATGTACTCTGTTATTGGATCATAAAAAACATGACAAATTTCAAAATACTCAATCACATATTTGTCATGACAAGGCTATCCAAAAAGTAACTCTTCTTGCATACTGTCAAACCGATCTTTAAAAGATCTTTGAAATAAATTCTCATTGTTTTTAAATGATATATCAGCAACTTCATTTAATATTTCTAAATTTTCAATTCCATTCTTCTCAAGCACTTCAAGAGGAATATCATTTTGTTCTTCAACAAGATTAAGCAGAAAGATGTCTTCTTGACAAAATGTTTCTGAATTGGAAAGATTTAAAGAAACATCCCATTGAGAGTTCTCATCTCCTTCTTTGTGATCCCTTGGTTTATTGTACAGTGTTGGTTCTTTCACATATTGATATTGATGGCATGATTGCTCTTCCTTTTCATTATATATATGTAGACTAAATTTTTCTTTAAAACCATCACTAATATAATTTTTAACAAGCTGGCCGAAATCATCAGAAAAACCATCAAGAGTATAACCCTCTTCTTTCACATCACTAGGCTGATCATCTTCATGCTCATATATTTTTTCCAATTCTAATCCAAGGTATGATTTCTCTTTGATTGTATTTTTAGAAAATAAATATGTGGAGGGACTGTAAGACTGAAATTTTGCAGAATCGGAATTCTTTATGTAATCACTCACAAAAGCATTAGAACTTAGAGGAAATTGCTGCTGCAAAAAGGAATTTTCTAATTGGGAATAAACAGCCTCATATTGAAACAAAACTTCAGAAGTTGAATAATATAAAGAAGGGTTTGATTGACCATCCCAACTTCCTTCTTGGTCACACAAAGATTGACAAGACTACTGCAAATTATCATTTACTTTAGGAAAAGAAATGTAGCTGGTTGAATCAGAGTTTTGGCTCATGTCTCTTTCAGTAGAGAAAGAAATTATTAACTGCTAATATTTTTCTTGAATGTGAAGACAACTAATTTGTATTTCTTTTTTCTGAAATGGGTTCTCATATAAAATTTTTAAAAGCTCTTCATCCACTAACTCATCATCACTATATAAGTTTTCCAAATCTTCAATGAAACCTTTAACATGCGTACAACAATCTTGAACCAGCAACAAGGAGGGATATTGGTTTTTGTAATGTTCATGAAATACTGTATGAAAATTAGTAAGGGAAAACAAAATTTCTGATGGTAACCCTTCATACCATGGCCTTGCATCTCCTTCTAAAGTAACCATGAACATTTTCATTAAAGAATCCTCATGCAATTTAACTCCCAGCTTATGTATATGTATATGAAATCTAACCAAATGAAGGGCAGCATCATCATTCTTCTGATCTTTAAACTTTGGAAGACCTATTTGTCAATCCACTTTAGGTATTCGATTTGGGAAACCAGGAATGTGAGCACGATTCATAGGAGCATACCTTGTAGACAAAGAACTCATCTCAACAAATGAATATACTGAATCAACTCTTCAAACTTCACAATCTTTTGATAGTGGAGTTGCCATAGGAATTCTGAAAACTGGATTCTTAGAAGATGGAGTCGCCTAGTGAAAGATGCACAACCTTGCTGATATCTGACTATTCTTCACCATCAACAATCAAATTTGAAACTATGTCGTTCATACCCAGGGAAGATTTGAACCTTTGTTCCCCGGCAACAGTGCCAATTTATTAGCACTCAGAATGTACCCAGGTTGTGAAAGGTAAATCCCAAGGTAACATCAAAAACCACTTTAGAATCTATTTATAACCTAATATAGTCAAAGAGGGATCTCTCACTATTTACAAAGTTTTTATACTCAAGATATTCAATCAAATACAATCAGAAGGTCAAATTTCTGATGGGACAAATAGGACAAGTTTGTTTTAAAAGACTTGGTAGGACATGCATGGAGGAGACAATTGGGCAATGGAGTCAACAATAAGATCTGAAATAGGTTGCAGGAGGTATGGTTTTGAAGGTTTATGAATAGAGGCAAGGTAGGCACCATTTTCTCGGTCTTGAGGTATTAGCAGGTTGATTAGTAGACAAAGGGAGACATCCCATCAAACAGAGCACCTAACTAGGGTGAATTCTGCAAGACTTGTTGGGGCCTGGAAATTCGTAGGCGACAACAGTAAAGGATTCTCCCCAATCAACGTTCCCAACTAGCCTGTTGACTGTTTGGTGTAGGGAATCCGTCCGGTTTGCGGTCCAGCTACCATAGGTCAAGGTAACAAAACAAAGGGTTTTACCGGTTGCGGCCTGGTCCACCGAGTTTTTGCTATTTTGACTTAATGTATGCAATGCAAATGCCTAACTAACAAATGCAGGGTGATAAAGATGCCAGGAACTACACAATGTGATGCGCAGGTTCTTACCTCTCGTCTTAGGTTCACAAACATCTAAATCACATATGCAGCCATGACGTAAATCAACTAACTATCTAATCACCTATCTATCTATCCTCGAGGAGCCAAAAAAACGACTATTTGTGAGTAATGTGTGATTTCCATGTATGACAAACAAAAATTATAGATAGCTGATATTCATATTTATAACACATGAATGAGAAAATATTCTAACAATCAGATAGCTCATTGTTATATAAGCAACATACATTACTCTTGGTGAACTTTCCACAAAATAAATCAGAAATTATCCAACAAGACATAGGCCATAAAGTTAGAACAATCTCACGATTCATGGACACAAGCTGAAAAATAAAGTAGTTCATCTTTCCGCCATCCATTGCATAACATTAGGAAATTTCACATCTCTTTATCCAACCGGCAAACTGTAGATTTTATTGCAAAAGGAAATCGTTCTTCTTACAATACATCCTCCAGTATTACTGGGGAAAAAGGCCCTTTCCTTCTTCTTTATCTATTATATTTATACAAAAGAGTCAAATGGTTGGGCTGCCCAAAGTAGCCTTTGGGCTTCCCAACCTTTCATTTTCCCAATGCTTACTTTTTCAAACGCCTTTACAAAATATTACAAAATACAAAGGTGACTCATCCCTTAAGAAGAGGGTCCCGCTTGGCTTTCTAGGAACTTCCTCCACGCTGCAGCTTCACTTGCGATGCCTTCAAAAGTGATAGGCTCCAAAAACTGGATGCTTATCTCAAATTTCTCGGCTTGATTCTTGATAGCCTCGACCCTTGCTGGGCTCAAACAAAGCTGGTATTCCAAGAATTTCACACTAACGGCTGGGTGACCCACTTCATTCCTCAAAACCAGGTCATCAATGGCCTTCATCTGTTGCGTTCTGGCCTCTGCATCCTGATACCTGCTCTGCAATATCTCCATGAAGGTTTCATGGTCTGGGAACTCATCAAGCTTATGTTCAGCGTCTGTTTGGCACCGGTTGAATGTATTAAGGAGCCTCTTGAAGTATTCTGAGCATGCTCCCTGCGTCCTTTTGATGGTCTTTTTAAATTCTTCTGTGGTGCTGATGGCGAACTCTACTAGGTCATGATCTCTTTTCAGGGCTTGATGGTCCTTGGCTGGTAGTTCCGCTGGAGTCTCCGTATTGTTCCCCAGCATTGCCATTCTGGCATTTAAAACTTCAAGAACCTCCTGGGATCTGTCGACGAAGTAGGAGGAGGTCTCCATGATTTCCCCTAACCGGCTATCAATCTGAAGGACCTTGCATATCTCATCTTCCAGAGCGGTCTGCAGCTATAGCATTTTAGCCTTCTGAGACAGGATATGTTCCTTGAAAGGCTGCATATTTACTTGCTGTTCCTTTGCTGCCTCCAGATCAGCGGTCAGATAGGCAAGCTACTCTTGATGTTGCTTTGTTAGTTCCTGGGAATGCAAATCATTGGCCTGCTCAAGGATCTTCATCTGTTCTTCTAGGTCCTCCACCTTTCGCAGCAACTGCTCCTTCTCCTTCTTCAACTCTTGATCTTCTACTTGCACTTGTTCAAGGTGTTCTTGTGTAGTCTCTTGAGCCTGCCTCTCTTCATGTAAAGCTTGAAATTTAGCTTCAGCAGTCTTCATTTCCCTCTGTAAGTGTTCAAATTTCCGTTTTAGCCTATTTCCTTCCTCTCTTTCTCTCTTCAGGGTATCCTTAAGCTGAGTTGAATATTTTTTGTATGACTCTAGTTCGGTCATTACCCTGTCTATGTTATCCTCTGAGGCATGTAGTATTGCATTGCCGGCCCTCAGGGTAAGCCTTGGATCTAGGTTCGTTCCTAGCATAACAGCAGTATCTGTTATCATTTTTCCCGGCATACCTTCTGCTTCTACCTTCCTTTCCTTCCTCTTCATTATTCTCTTGGTAGCCCTATCATAATAGACAGTATTGAAGTCGGGGACTTCTTCTCCCTTTTTCTGGATGAAAGGCACTAGCTGGAGCGTAGGGGCCACAGGGGTGCTAGCAGCGGGTACTTGAGAGGTCTGCCCTGCTTCTGTTTTAGAGACTGACTGTTGTGTCAACTCTATTCTTTCAGCCTCCTTCCTTTGGAGCTCCTCCTCAAGCTTTCTCTTTGCTTCTTCAGCTGCTTGTCTAGCTGCTTCCTCTGTTTCTTTGGCTGCCTCTTTTTCTATCTCAGCTGCTTCTTGGGCAGCTTTAATTTTCTCTTCTTCTCCCTTCTGTAGCCATTCTGCAGCCTCCTTTTCCAACCTTTGAGCTTCTTCATTCCTCCTTTTAATTCCTTCTTCAGCCTTTCTCTGTTCCTCACCTTTCCTGCCTATGGTAGTGATTTTCTTCTTAAATCTTCTGTTTAGTGCCGTCATGTTTGGAGCATTCCGGAAGACAGATTATTCCTTATCGAAATGATGGGTATATTTGAAAAACACCTTATGCTCTTTACAGTGCTCCATCACTCTACCATGAGTATCATTCCTTCAGAAAGGCATCTCACCAAAATGGAACTTCCCTAGTTCCTCTATGAATTCGGCAGCTTGTTTCACCCTGGTGAATTTGTAGCTACCTAGCCTTAATGGTAAAGGAGGGTATGCAGTATTCTTGTGCTGGAATAAGAAACTACCTATTCCGTCAATGAACACCTACCTGACTGCCTCTTTATGGACTATATAATCCATTGCATATTTGGGCAGCAGTAACGGTGTCTTTGATCCTCCATACATTCGGATGTACATACCATTTTCAGTGAAGAAGTAATCAGCATATTCTCATATTACCTGCATGGCACCTTCTGACATATAGTCACATTCCTTTCGGAAAATGAGCGTGTAGAGTGGCATAATGAAATGCTCGCAGACCTCTCTGTAATAGCTATGGTACTGATGAGCCCACAATGGTCTGTATGCCGCATACACAGGAATCCTTTCCCTGTCCCAGATGCATTTGAGACTGGGGAAGGGCTGGTTACACAATATGCAATCTATCATTATCGAACTCATGTAAAATTCATATTTTTTCTGAGCTTCTCCTCCCAAGGCTGCGGCCAAGCAAGAGGAAAGACTGCTCGATACAAGGCTGGCCCAATTGAAGACTGTTCCTTGGGTTGCCACATGAAAGATAATAGGTATCCATTCAAGCTTGAAGAGTCTTCCATGAGCTCTTCCAAAGATCCTATTGAGCATCAGAGCTATAAACCTGCAGGGAGGCCTCAAGCTCGCTGTATTGTACTCACCGGTCTGTCTATATCAGTAGAGCTTTCCTTGCAAGAGCATTTTCTTAAGAGTTTTTACTAGGTCCATTCTAATGATGTCCAGCCACTCGTCAGATAAGAAAACCTAGGCCTCCGGTAGATGATAGGCCAACGCCACATACCCAGGGCTAAATGCAGCATAGCCCTGTCCTTCAGTGTTTCCTATGATCATTGTGGTTGTATTTACATCGGGAAAAATCCAGCCAATTACCTCAGAGCATGGGAACAGCTCTGGTCTGGTAGCAACTTTCATGATAGAAGACTTTTCTATGTTAGCATAGATAGATTCTTCTTCGAGGCCCATGTTGGGAACCTCTCTGCAGGAAATCAATCTGTATATGTCACCCCATTGGTACTCAGGCTCCATACCAGAAACACATTGGGTGTCTTCATATAAGTATTCATTCTTTGTTTCAACTTCCACCTCTAGCACTTCTTCCACCACTAGGGCCTTCTTCTTCTGTCTTTTGGACATGGTGGACTCGACTTCTTCCTGCCACATATAACATTGTAATAATGAGACATTCAAGGTGCATATATTTACATGACAGTGTGCAGCATTTTATTCTTTCTATGTATATCATGGCAGCAACTAGTCGATGAAACTAAGATATAAGTTTGCATAACTTGACTAACCAAATGCACACTATTCGGTGCTCTTGTCTATATCTCAGCATGATGCAAAACATTTATGTATGATATTAAACATCACATCAACCATCTTCTAGACTGCAATAAAATTACATCTATATGCAAAGTGTCATTTTCAGGTGTTCAATGTGGTAGCAAGCAGAGGAACAAATGCATGCATGTATAACCCGAAAATGCCCTGACTATCAGAACTGCTGAAACTGGTGTACAGTATTCCATTAAATTATCCATACTTAGTATGAAGCAAACTCAGTCTTATGCAATAAAATGAGCAATCTACTGCAGCTACACGATACTGAACAACTTATCAACCATATTCGGGCCAGCCTTCAACTCGCATCACTACGCCATGTGCTATTTTCCTATACGGTAGTATTTAGTGAAGCAACTGTATGCATGAATAACACAAACTTTGGCCATCAGGACCATTACAATGCAAATGGGGAGAGCTCAGGGGCTCAGTCTATATATAGCAACGAAAGGGATGTTTGAAATTAACTATATGTAGTATGACTGCACGAGTCGCCTATGCTTCCAATACCAACAATTTAACCATACAGCTAGGAAAAAATAATTACATTAACCCGACCCCACATCTTACTCCCTGCGGGTGCCATTAGCAAATAAATGCGCGAGACGGATAGGGGAAAAACTATGTAGAACGAGTGCCGCAATACATTCTCTCACAGGTTGGGGTTTTGAAATAACAGTACGCAGAAAATCCTAGGTCAAATGGTCGCTACATCAAGGAAACTGCCCGAGCAGAAAATGGTCAACTACTGGCTGCAGCATTAAACCCTTTTACCGACCATGGCTTGAAACTGGGCGTGAATAGGGTGCGCGGGACAGCGCAATTCAAATGACTGGGAGGCACCAAAACGCTTAAGTTTACCAGGGGGATGTGGCCTTTAACCTGCCCCTACTCAACATCTTCGCACAGGGGTTTAGGTACGGACTGCTGTCCGCACCGAACCCCCCTTTTTCCTCTCTGCGCGGGGCTGTAAACAACAATGATGGGAAAAACCTGGCTGTTCCGATGGTTATACTACCCTCCCGTGGCAACATAAGATAAGACCAAGGCTCAAAACCTAGCGATATGAGAAAAAAAAACGACCGGGGAATACCATACCACCGTAGGAAACCACGAATAGTATGAATGGAAAAGAAGAACATGACAAGGAGCCTACCTGGCAAACAAAATGCAATCAACGGAAGGATGAGCGAGTTGACGAAATCCAAACTTCCACGGTTGCTAGCTGGATGCAAGTATACCGATGGCAGAGTCCTTCAATATCTCAAGAAGACGACAGCTCAACGGCGACAGTGCAGGGCAGTGAAAAACATAAATAAAAAAATAAACGCTGTCCCCGTATATATAACAATAGACCGCACGTATGACGACTTAATGGATCGGATGGGAAACAATTCAGGATCGGAGGGTGAAACCTTAAACTTTTTCGCAACATCGAAAAACTATAACATACCTCCGTCCGCAGAGATGAGCAAAGCAAAGACTAAAGATTGGACGTCGGAAGCTTACAAGATCGAACGATGACAGCTAACACTTCTCCCCAATGGAGGAAAGGAGAACGATAAATCCTCCGATTTAAAACCAATATCCCACCGCAGCAAGACACAAAATCTAAAAGAAAATCAAACGCGAAATCCCGAACTCATCCGCAACGGCAGAGGCCAAATACAAACATCATCCGTGACGGCAGAGAGGGAGATGGCAAAAAGCTCCGATACACAGCCAAAAGGAAACCAAAACATAAGTGGGAAAGTTAAAGGAAATCAAAAAACCTAAACTGATCCACAATGGCGGAGGCCAGGAGCGAAGATCCGTCCGCACCAGCGGATAGGGAAATAATCGTATCTTTCGACACAGAACCGAAAACCATCCGCAACGGCCGAAAAAGATGAGGCAAAAAACTTCCGTAACGGCGGGAAAATCAAATTAACTAACTTCCAACTCATAATGTTTCAAAGGTATTCAAAAAAACAACGATAGGCTTGATTATGCATGGGACTATTTTAAGCATTGAGGAAGAAAATCAGATCGATTGATAGAGCAAACCAAACGCTGAAAAACGTCCAAAAGTCCTTAGACCAAAATAAGGAAGAAACCCAAACTAATTCAAAGTAGAGGAGGGTCCTAAAAAATTTTAGAATTTTGGGAAAATGTTGCAGCTGCAACAACTGGCGACTACCTGGTGAACCCCAGATTTCTGAATTAACTCTTTTCCAGTGCAAGACCGTCTAAATAAAAGTTGAAATCTTCTAGATGTCCTTATCCTCGGGCTGGCCAATTTAAGCATTTCAATCATTGAATAGTAGTCTATTCTTTGGGGAACAGGTAACACAGAGATATTGTCAGTCTGAATAACTCTTTTGAGGCCAAATAGGTGAGGTTTATTTTGCTTGTCCTTTGGGAGTTTCCAACTTGGACACCACAGGATTGTAACGGAGTGTAAACAGTATTATCCGTTTGTTCCTCATTCCCATGCCAATTTGCACTTTTGTGCTATTTGAATTTTATTTCTTTTGATATGAGTCCTCCTGTAGGCCTTTTCTTACTGAATTTTGATTCAGGATCCTCTATCCCATAGTGCCCTTTTGTGTGAACAATATACTTTCATATTTTAATTCACGGACGGAGAGGATCTTGTGGCCATTCAGTACTTCATGCTTTGATATTTTTCTTTGAGAGGTATTGCTTTCTTTCTTTCAGGAGTTTTGACTCTTAAGAGCTTTATCTTTTCTGAAATTATGGCATGGGAACATTTAAATATGATACACTATTTTACTCTGCTTCCTCTCTGTGGGTATTTTTCTGTCACTCCTTTTGGCTTTTTAAGATGTGAAATGGATGGAGCCTCGAAATAGTATTCCAGACCTCTTTTATTTCTGAGTTATTTACAGGGGTTAAGTAAGACTTCAATGAATGCATTGCCAATTAGGAAAACTACTACTAGAAGACATTCTATAATCTTAAAGCACAGTCTTTCACTCAAGATCCCAGTTAATAAAGAACCCTGATGTTTCCATTGCAACCAAAAGTTTGCCTCTTTATTGAAAATCAAAAGAAAAGCTAGCAAAGCAATAACTCAAAGGAAAACAATATTAAATTAATTAGCAAAAGAAAACAGTCTCAAGCATAAAAAACAAACAATTTATTTATGTACAAAAACAAAAGAAAGAGAAAATTTGCCCACTCCTGAAAAATATTGTTTTTTAAATCTAGAGAGTCAACGGGTGGGCTAGAAAACAGACACGGGATATCTAACCATGGTCTAGCTGCGCTATTTTTGAAACTGAACACGTGTTCACAATTCTATAATCGTCTTTCACAGCCTAAGGAATTTGAAGGAGCTCAAGCTGAGTGTCAGTCATATGACTAGCCTCTCTTGGAGTAAGATGTCTAAAATCAAGTGCTTGGTTCTCATCAAACTATTTTGCACACTCTTCAATCACATATTGAATAGAATTCTCCTCATGGTCCACCCACTCATGAGGTTCCTCCATGAACATTTTTATGCCATTAACCCAAAAGGGATGAATCTCAAGAAAGATTGAGGATTCAATCAATTCTTTCCACTCTTGTTGGAATTGTTCTATCTTCATTTGTGATTCTAAGAGGGCACTTTGAGTGTATCTCAAAGAATCTTGGGTGGTCAACAAGTCACCTTTGAGCTTGTAGTTCTCTTCTTCATATATGCAAATAATTTCTTCATCATACAGTGATGCTTCCCGCAATAACTCAACAAGCTCAAACATGTAATTTTTATCTCAAAGCAATTGTGAGAAATTACCTTTGACTGTGGACATTGCTTTCTAGATATTCTCCATGGCTTCAAAGGAAGATTGGTATTCCATTAAAGAATATTCTCAACACATCTTTGACACTGAAGCATGAGTGTCATGGATAATTTTTAGGGCCTCTTGGATCTTCTATTCATCTATCTTGAAAGACCCTGCAAGAAGATGAGGTTCTTGTAGATGTTCCTCCTCTTCATTTTCCTTCACCGGATCAATTTCATGCAGTGCACTCCGAGGTTTTGAAATCTGATCCATATGTTGTTGCTGCAATATATTCATCTTTTAAGTCCTCAAAAACATAATTTGGGTTACAAATTAAGTGCTCATTCATCCTTGGTGCACCAAAAAGATATTCTCTCAAAGTTTCATCATTCATACTACATTCATTTTTGACACCAGAATTTTGAACCTCGTCACTAGGGGGCTCAACCATTCTGAACTTTTCATTTGAAGTGGCTGCCATATCAGATTTACATAATGACACTTAAAATAAGAATTTACTAAGTCTCCATGTGTCATGTTCTCCTCCTTATGTGTTGGAATTATGATGGTTTGTTCACCCACCCATTTCTCTGCTTCATACTGTAGGATTATTAATCCTCCCTTGTCCAATTTGGTCATATGTCTAAATTAGGATTCATGTCTAAATCGGGAGTCCATCCAGTCTACTTTTAGTCACTAGCACCATTGGGTCCACTTGGCCTAATTGGGGCACATGTTTCAGTTACTAAAGTGTGGGGAACACTAATTGAGGCCTACTACCACTGATTTCACTTGCATGCATCAGTTTAGGAACCTCCTAGACCAATCCCTACAATTTAGGAGCCACTGGGAGTGCCAATACCAACCAAGGTTGGTTGAGTTGAGTTGGTGACTAGTCAAGCTCAATTAGGAGTCAGTTACATCCAGTTCTAGTCCTCTACATTTAGTTAGCACTAGGTTTGCATGGTTTCATGCAGGAGGGGCGCATTTCTCACCTACCATAGTCAGTTAGCCTTAGTCAACATTGAATTAGACACTTGACTTGTGTTTTAGAACTTCGATGAACTTCAATAATGATTTAGACAAGGTCAGTAAACTATTGAGTCCTCCGATAATGACTTTTACAAGGTCTTAGTTACCTATAATCAAGTAGAGTCTAATCAATTCGAATTTCCTCATGTGGATTTGAATTGCTTGTGGCTATTTATCCATTGTACTTGACTATAATTACTATCTAATTACTTTTTTATTAATGAAAGAGTTCATAGTTGCAAGTCATTTTTGCACTGTTTCATTCTTCAATTTCTGAGTAAACTATATGATCTATCTTGTGAGTTGTGTGTTTGTCCACAAATCTATGTGCTCAATTTAATATGGTATCAAATTCTCGATGGACAAGGAACCTCTCCTCCTCAGATCTCCAGCTGGATCATTTTTTGAGCAATTTGCTCCATTCCTACTCTGCACCAGAAGCAGAAGGTTTACCACTTAATACCCCAAGTTAAGGAATTATTGATCAATCTTGCTTGATCAATTATGTTGGGTGTGATGAAAACCTGAAATGTGCAGGTAGTCGACCTTACTTTGTATGTTTGATTGTGTGACAAGTTATCAGGTTTTCTCACATCATTCGGCACAAGCAGCCCTTTCTTCTCACTGCATTCGCTATAGCAGCTTAGTCCACCTTACTGCATCCAAAATGGCTCATTTAGTAGAGCCTCTCACTCCCTTCAACTATCTCCAGTGGAAGGAAAACATGGAGGTATTGCTCTGCACCAAGAAGTTATTCAAACTCACAAAAGAAATAGAGGTAGCGCCAATTTTAAATAATGACAAAGAAAAGTACTGAAACAGGCTTGATGAAGCTCATGGATACTTATTCTCCTCAGTTTATAGAGATATTCTATTCCACATCCAAGGATTGAAGACTCCCAAGAAGATTTGGGACAATATTGCCTCCTTATTTGATAAGAAGGATGAGATGAGGGTCCATCAGCTAGAAAATGATCTGATCACTCTTAATCCATCCAACTGTGAATCACTGAATGAATTCTTCACAAAGTTCAAGAACCTAATATATCAGTTGAAGCAATGCAAAGTGGATAAGGATGAAGATCAGCTCATCCTTGACATTCTCACAAAGCTCAATGCAGACTACTCAGTCTTTGTTTCAACCTTCCAAACAGTAAGGCTCACCACTCTAAATTGGAATATGCTCACTCCTGATGCCTTCATCCAATCTCTCACTTCTGAGAATGATAAATTAATCCAAATCGGGATCATTCGATCTCCCAAAGATCAAGCTCTAGTTGCAAGAGGAGATAAGGTAATGAATGACAAAGGGAAGCAAATAGATGAGTCTCCTATGAAGAAAGAGAAGTAAATGGAGCCTTCAGGTTTGAAGAGAAGCAAGAAGAATGGAAAAGGCAAGGTCCTTTTCTCTTACTGTGGAAGGGGATTTCATTCAGAAATCTCTTGTATGAGAAGACAACTTTATGAAATGGCCCTTCTTTTGAAGAAACATAACATTTCTGCACCTACTAGCGCAAGGAAGGACGACTCTAAAGAAGAACATGAAGAATACCAAAGGAAAGGCCATGCCCTAAAGGCTAGCTGCTCATCATCTCATGTATTCCTCATTGATTTTGGAGCTTCCAATCATATGGCTGCATCCAGAGAATCATTTTCTTCTTTTCATTCCATTGATGGTACTAGTATTCAGATGGGAAATAACATTAAAGTCCAAACAAAAGGGAAGGGCTCTGTCAATATTGAATATGGAAGGTTTAAAGATGTGCTATTTGTTCCCTTCCTAGCTTCAAACCTGTTATCTGTCTACCAGATGACCCATACTGGATCTCCAAAGCGAGTGATCTTTGGTCCTGACTCGGTGGAGATCACAGATATCTCTACTAGGAATATCATAGCGAAGGGTGTTGCAAATCATGCCTCAAAAGCATATGAGTTCTCACATTTCATGCCTCCTTCAGAACCAGTGCACTCTTAGCAGCCACTTGCAAGGGAAGGTGTTGTAAAGGAAAGTTTCCTATGGCTAGGGTTTAAGAGGCCATCAACGTACTAGGGTTGAAAGGTGGATGCAAATGGTTTTGCAAGTATATATAAGCAAGTTTTAGGAATTAGAATGGTTCATACATTAGCCAAATGAAGGTTGATCCAAGCATCCCTTCAATCCTCTTCTTGCTCCTCTTGCTCCAAGAGACCTGCAAAACAAATTATACCTTCCTCAAACCAATATGACCACATATAAAGATATGATAATCAAATAAACATGAAATAATAATCTTATTAACATCAAAATATAATCATAAACAAATATTCAATCACACATTAATCTGGGAAGAAGAAGGACATCACATCTTTATTAATCTTGAAAACAAGTACAAGTATACCTTATCTTCAAGTTCGGCACCTCATGAAACCTTGATCTGGTTCTGCTGCTTCTCTTCTCCAAGGAACTCAGCCTCCAAGCTTTGCAACACAAGGAGAAAGCTTCTAGGGCAAAGGTGTGGGAAAAGAGAGCTCCAAATCCTCCAGCATAACAATGCAGAGATTCAAGTCTCCTCTCATGGACCTCCCTACCTCTCTTTATATGCTTTATGAAGAGTTAGGGTCGAAGACAAAGTAGTTACAACTGAAGGAGTCAGTTGCATAACTACCCAAACTAACCAAATTTCAAACTACATATTTTTTGACATTTTTAGGAGGTGTACGCGGGTTGTAGAAACAACAGTCGCATACACGAGGAGATATACGCGGGTTGCGATGCATAAAGTCGCATATTTAAGGCGTACGCGACTATTATATATATAGCAACTCGCATACAAAACTCTTTTTTAGGGTATTTCTAGGAATTTTCAGAATTTGGTGTATTCTATAAATTTTTAGCTAACAAAAATATATTTCCAGCGGTGTAGAGATGAGGTCAAGAGGAGTTACAAAACTCAAGATATAGGTCCTCCAAGTTATGTGCTTTTTCAATGACTTTCATGAAGTGTCGTCATGGAAGTGTTGACATGTGATGAAATAATGGGAAAGTGGTTACACAAAGAGATGTGTCATTTTCAACTAAAACATATGCCCCCTAATTTATGAGGTTAGAGGGGAAGACGATAGCCGAAATACATTATAAAGGAAACAACTGAGTATGGAGAGAGCAGAGAATCCAAGATCAAAAGGCTCGAACAAAGGTACCTAAAAGAGAGATAAATGTCAAACAAAAACTGATCTCTGGGACATACAAGTCCATATACAAATCATCACCATAAATATATAGGTGGATTCAACATATGTATAACTGATGAAACTATCATGGTCGCTCAATATGCAAAAAGGCGCCATATCAAATCTAAAGGAGTCATGGCCACAAATGAACAAGGTGGATCCATGCTCAACAAATGATCATAGCCACAAAAATACAAGGTGGATCTATGTCTCAACAAAATTTCATATAAAATGTAACAAGGTCTTGCGTAGCTTGGGCAATAGAAAAAATGACAATGCTGTTGTTGGCCCAAGGTCTTCAATCCAAACCACCCAAAAGGTATGAATCCTAACCATGCGAATAAAGGAGTTGAAGTCGAACATAGAGGAAACCGTTTGATTACCTGTCAATAATGAGAACCGTTAACAAACGCGAGGGAAACCACCATTAATGAAAATGGTACCCAAGGTACCTAGTACATTCTAATAAGTGTGAATACAAGGACTTGAAGTCGAACACTTGAAGAATCCATCGAGTAGGAGACATTAAGGTGTTCCCACTACCCAATAGCAACGGAAATTGCCATTGATGACTACAATCCCCAAGTTACTGTCATAAAACTCTAAATCTCATTCCCAGAGCGAGATGTGTTGTAGTCGATAGGAAGAGATCCGTTAGAAGGAAGGCATTAAGGCATCCTTCATCATCCAACATGAGGTAAGTTAAAGACTAATTGGATCTGGAATTAGTACTGAATTTCACGACAAGAAACGCTGAAGACATGATGTAATGAACTGGTACCAGGGAATGGCCAACACAAAAGGTCAAGGCAACTGTAGAATGGCCAACAAAGGTTTAATCCTTAAACAGTGAGAATGACACAAAAGTGACTTAGGAATATTTTGACACAAAAGGGACCAACGACACAAATCTACAATGTAGGAGACATTGATATATTCCCCATATAATTCAAAAAGAGACCAACTGGAGGAGTAAGAAACTCTGAAATCGGGATAAGGTCAAAATACTAGGACCCAACTGTTGATAGACTCAAAACCGGTGCTTTGTTCAAGGAAACAAGACTAGCTGCCATGATGTAAAATATATGTGAATGAAATTCCCTTCCCATCTTTCTTGTAAAGGTTTAACGAGTCCAAGAAAGCAAACTCAGGACCATCTTCATTTTTGGCAAGCTCGAAGAAAAGACAGAAGAATGCTTGATAAAGCACTGATTCGTGGATTTTAAGAGCCCAAACTAGTACATGCTCGATGGTGTTTTCATAGTTTAGAGAGTCTGAAAACTCCAAAGAAGACTCCAGGGGGTGCTTTTTTGTCCAATTTAGTCTCCTGAGACCGAAAAAGTATAAAACAAACCACAGAAGAACGCTCTTAGCTTCCGAATAAGTAAGGAGCGCCTTTTTCGTATTTAGTCAAGAAGGTCCAAAAAATGTTAAATTACCACCTACCCAATGCTCCTTCAAAAGCAGCATATAGCCTGATTTTTATGAGTGTGAAGGAAGGCAAGATCACTCGAAAACATCCATTTGATTATGATAAATGGGGCTTACAACAATAAACTCAATGCTTTGTTCTTTAGGGTTTAACGATCATGACAAAGGCATAAAGTACACTCAAAACCTGTTTCATGTTTAGGTCTAGAGCACGAAAAAGAGAAAACTAAGCTCATACTAGGGGTTCCTTTCCCGTAAATTTAGTCCCTCAGGTCCAGAAAAGTGATAAACCTATGCCTAAGAATACTCTTCTCAATTCCATAGAAAAGAGAGTATTCCTTTCTCTTATTATTCCACATGGTCCGAGAAAGCGATAACCTACCACCAATGTGGATGCCCATTCACATATTCTTAACGAGCCTGAATGGACAAGTTTACTCGGTAATCAAGTCTATTTTGAGGAGTCAAACCTGGGCCTAAATAAACTCAATATCTTTCTCGTGAAGTTTTAACAAGTCCGGAAAAATAAACTTGTGGCCTCCTTACTCTTTTAATGAGCTCAAAGGAGAGCATAAAGAATGATCTACATGCGAGGAGATGAGTGTCATAGGCAAGAAAAACTAGTTCCAAGCGCAAGGAACAAACCTATGCATAATGCAAGGAACATGAGTAGGATAAAGACACTCGGGGAACGTCTCCTCAAGGTAAAGGGTGTCAAGTTGCAAAGGAAAAATAATACAAGGCTTAGTGATGATGAGAACAAAGATGAGGGCTTATACAACGAGCTAAAAGCATGGAATCCGGCATCAAGCTCATAAGCGCGAGCAGGGCACATGCAAATGCAATTACAACTTGAACAACAAGACAAGGCCAGTAAACAGTTGTGAATCCAACTAAGAATCCTGTCTCCAAGAAACAACAACATCAATATCACATTCAGAAGAAAGTATCCAATGGAGGTCACTTTGGAATAAACACATGCGACTTTGCTATCTTCTACAAAAAGTAAATTCAAGGCAGAATAGATTGAATAAGATTCTATAGTACCAAGGCTCAAGGGTTTATAATCAATAAGATCAACCTCAAAAGGAGAGAAAAAATCAACAAGGGAGATAGAGTCTGCAGGAACAAACTCAGTATCACAAGAGTTTAAAAATTCATAAGAAAAATCAAGCTCCTCAGGATCACTGACTTGTTGTTCGAAGGGAGAGTCCAAAGACTCAACAGGACCAACATAAAAAGAAAGGTCAAGCTTACTAGGAAAATCAGGGTTAGACTTAGTCACAACTAGACCAACACCCAAAAGAAGGTCAGACTGTATCAAAGACTCTAGGAAGACTTCATCCAAAGGAAGGAGATCATTCGAGATAGGACACATGTCTAAAATTTCAAATGGATTGACAGAGTGGAGAGAAGGCTCCATAGTCTATACAAGATGACTCACCTAGTCAACTGTTGGGACCATGTCCTGAGAAGGTAGGCATGAAAACAAAGGCTACTTCTCAGTAGCAATTGAATGCAAAGGACATGAGGCCACATAGCTCACATGTGGCGGGGTAGTGTCTATAGAAACACTGGGAATCAATAAAGGAAAAACCTGGTCTCTAGTTGGGTCAGGAGACGGATCAAGAAAATCCAACTGATCCATAGTGACAATTTCTTCGCCATGATTAAAGTACATCACATGAAAGAATGTTGACACCATAGCTTGCATGGTATAGACATGATCACGTCCAAGGAGCATATTGAAGTCCAAGGGGTCTTCTATCACAATGAAGTCAACTAAGACGGTATTCCCACCCAAAGTAACAGGTGTTTGAGAAAGAATTCCCAAGGCTATACTAGTTCTTCTATCAAACGCCAGTAACTGACTAGCAGTTGACACAAGGCTGGGAGATCCCATGCCTCGCCAAGCACAAGCAGACAAGATACTAATTGAATCTCCTTCATCAACAATATAGCGAGCAATCTTGTATGGTTCAACTTTGACATTTATCTGGAAAGGTGCATTATAAGGAAGGCGCGGCTCAACTAGGTTATCCCAATCAAAGGAAGCAATCTGAGAGCTTGGTGGGGGTTGATTCGAAGCGATTTCAGTGCCCCCTTGTTCAGTAAGTTCTAAACTGGTAGTGAAGAAAATGTGACTAGTAGACACTTCACTCTCCAAAGGAAGAGTGGGATTGATCGACAATGGAATCGATTCAACCGCTTCATGCAAGTCACTCTCTGAAGGGAGAGTGGGATTGACCAAAGATGACATTGGTTCAATCACATCAGGATCACTCTCCGAAAGAATAGTGGGATTGACCAAATCTAAGATTGGTTTGACCACTTGATCAACCAAAGGTTGAGTAGGTTGTTGAGAAACTATAGGTTTTACAGGATAAGGAAATTCTTGAGTCTCAGACCACACTCTTTGCACCTCTGTGATAGCAGGGCACTGGTGAGTAAGATGATCTCCCTCACATAACTTACAAGGGAACTTAAGTTTGCACTTCAAACGACCAGTTTTCTCAATGGTGTCAACATGACTAGCAGTGGATGATTGTTTTCTCTCAACATGACCTACAAAGGTTGATATTTTTCCCCTAGCATGACCACTAGAGGCTGGGTAACTGGGTCCAACCTGACTAAGAGAGGTTGGTTGTTGAAAAGCTTCAGAATGTTCAAAAATGGGATGACCATGAAACCAAACTCTTCGTACCTCCGTGATAGAAGGGAATTTATAAGTAAGGTGGTCTCCCTCACAAAGCTTACAAGGAAAATTGGGCTTATGTTTTGAACGGGTAGTCTTTTCAACAGTGTCAACATGACTCGCAGTGGTTGACGAATTGTCTTTAGCATGAACTACAGAGGCTAAGAGACTGCCCCCAGCATGACTTGCAAAGGCTAAGAGACTGGGTCCAATATGACCTTCATAGGTTGTATGGGCACCATCAGCATGAACAACAGAGGCTAAATGATTAGGATCAACATGCTTTGCAGCAGTTGAGTGTGTTCCCCCAGCATGAACTTCAGAGGCTGGGTGGATGGATCCAACATGAGTTGCAGAGGTTGGATGGAGAGGTTCAACTTGAACATCAGAGGTTGAATGGGTTCCCTTGGCATGAACTGCAAAGGCTGAGTGACTAGATCTGACATGACCTGGAAAGGTTGGAAGGATCCCACCAGCATGATTAACAGAGGTTGGATAGTGAAGATCAACTTGACTTGTGGAGGTTGAGTGCTTAGATCCAACATGACCTGCAGAGGTCGGATGGGTGCCCATAGCATGAATTGCAGAGTCTGGGTGGTGAGTTTCAACTTGACCTATAGATGTTGAAATGCTACCCCCTTTCTTATGAGCCTTCTTCCTATTCCTCCTTCTTTTAATCATTTTAGACTGCCAGTTACTAGTATCAATACTTTCACTGCATGAGGTAGAAGGGGGAGGAGAATCAACTACAGGTGAAGGGGAAGTAGTGTTTTGATGCCCTTGATATAAGGAGCTTACTTGAGAAGCACCAGGAGCATTAAGTACAGTTGGAGTGGGAAATAACCACACCGGTAGCCCTAGGGTGAATCCAGGTAGATTCAGGGTGGCCATCAAGGGAACACCAACATTCCTCGTGAGAGGAATAGTGCAAGGAGTTCCCAGCATGGGGATCCCTTGGTTGGTGTTAAAAGGGGTGTTAGACATAGTTTCAAACAAGGAGACAAATTTTGACGTCAACACGAAACAAAAAGTACCAAGCACACACCTGAAGGAATACTAAGTATAGACAAACCACATAGCACCCACTAAAAAAACTCCTAAATCCAAACAGACAAATAGGTATAAGATACACTTTCCAAAAGAAAGCTGATAGACAGTTACTTGGTGTCCCTGTAGATGTTCTTAGGCACAAGTAGAGGAATCACCCACCTCCCTCCCACACTTTCTACCAGGCTTACCTTCCAAGTCCGTCCAAGGTCAACTAGAAATAGCATTCCAGTGTACCTATGTATGAACCCTAGATGTCAAAGAGACTAAAGGATACCTTAACTATATTGACAGTCTGGGGGGACAGTCGCAAGCCTGGTTCATATGCATGGGCAGGGTAGCAAAGCTCGAAACCCTGTCTAAGATAGAATCCCCATATGCACAAAAAACTTGTTCTACGCTTTGACAAGGAATCGAAGGGTTATCTCCTCAGTCCAAGCCTCCACGCAGCCTCATGCTTAACTCCCATTTGAGAGGAGCTTCCCAAATACAATCAACATAGAAAAGGGTTTACCTAGTGATTGGCCAACTACGTCTGAAATTTTAACACTTGTGGGGAGTTTAAACTCCCTATCCCACAAGTCTATCCTGAGCTAGTTGGTGTATGAGCCTATAAAATAAAAGTTACTAATAATTTTTAAATTATATCGTTCATTTTAAAAGGCTATTTTTAGTCAGAGGGTAAATGGCGTGAAACTTATGTAGTGTTTTGACTCAAAGTTGAAGAAAAATGACTAAGCAAAGAGAAAATGAAATGCAAAAAGCAAAAACTATTCTCTTTCTTTTTCAAATAGAAACTTGAAAGCCACAAAAGAACAAATTCTTTTTATTTTTTATTTTAAAAACAATGATATGCCATGCAATCTAGACTTAAACTAATCTACATGCATATAAAGCAAACATGTGTTTTTTTTCCTTTTTATTTTATAAATGCAAAAGAAAAACAACCTATCAACTAATGAAAGCAAGTAATGTAAGCAAAGCAAATAGACAAGTACTCTAAACCCCACAAACAAACCCTAGGTTTCTCTAAAGTTGGATATAACCTCTCTTGGAAGGAAGGATCACAAAAGTAAACAAGCCAAAAAATTTGGAATGAAGAGACTGAGCAATAAGAATGACATAAACAAAGGTCAAGAAGCCCCAAGTATCAATCTAAACCTACAAACAGAGGTTGCTCAGTACCTTGTCCAACAAGGTCAAGCCAAAGAAGGAGGTGGGGGGGAAAGCAGCAAAGACTTGAAAGAGACTTACAAGATAGAAAAAGAGAACCTAAAAGAGATAAGACAACCTCTCAAGAGTCATGCACATGCAGAGGACCCTTGAAGACCCTACAAACAACCCTCAAATCACCCAAAAACCCTAAAAAAAGATGAAAGAACACAAATTCAAGTGCATACGCGGGTTGCCTTAAGGCAGGTCGTATATGACACATGGGTTGTAGGTAGTGCAAGTTGTGCATACAACACATACACGCAACTATTTAGCCTGAAAGTTGTGTATGGATGACAAAAGGCACAAAAAGGATCAAAAACTGACCTAGGAAGGCAAGAAAGGTGTTCCAACAAACTCAAAAGGTGTTCCTAACTTGTAAGAAAGACTTGAAACTTTACAAAAGGATGAAAGAAAGACAAAGAAACCCCAAATAGACAAGGTTCTCCCCAGTGGAGTCGCCAGTTCTGTTGTAAATGAAAGTTTCATATGGCTAGGCTTTAAGAGGCCATCAACGTACTAGGGTTGAAAGGTGGATGCAAATGGTTCTACAAGTATATCTAAGCAAGTTTCAGAGATTAGAATGGTTTATACCTTAGAAAAATGAAGGTTGATCCAAGTAGCCCTTCAATCCTCTTCTTGCTCCTCTTTCTCCAAGAGACCTGCAAAACAAATTATACCTTCCTTAAACCAACATGACCACATATAAAGAAATGATAATCAAATAAACATTAAATAATAATCTGATTAACATCAAAATATGATCATAAACAAAGATTCAATCACACATTAATCTGGGAAGAAGAAGGACATCACATATTTATTAATCTTGAAAACCAGTACAAGTATACCTTCTCTTCAAGTTTGGCACCTCACAAAACCTTGATCTGGTTCTGCTGCTTCTCTTCTCCAAGGAACTCAGCCTCCAAGCTCTACAACACAAGGAGAAATCTTCTAGGGCAAAGGTGTGGGAAAAGAGAGCTCCAAATCCTCTAACATAACAATGTAAATATTCAAGTATCCTCTCATGGACCTCCCTATCTCTATTTATATGCTTTATGAAGAGTTAGGGTCGAAGACAAAGTAGTTACAACTGAAGGATTCAATTGCATAACTACCCAAACTAACCGAATTTCAAAATACATATTTTTTAACATTTTTAGGAGGCTTACGTGAGTTGCAGAAACAACAGTCACATACACGAGGAGGTATACGTGGGTTTCAATGTAGAAATTTGCGTATTTAAGGTGTACGTGACTATTATATATAGCAACTCGCGTATGTACGTGAGTTTCCTTAAGGAAACTCGTGTACACATCAAAAAACTCATTTTTAGGATATTTATGGGCATTTTCAAACTTTGGTGTCTTGTGGAAAGTTTTAGCTAACAGAAATACCTTTCTAACAGTGTAGAGATGGGGTCAAATGGAGTTACAAAACTCAAGATATCAGTCCTCCAAGTTAGGTATTTTTTCAGTGACTTTCATGAAGTGTCGTCATGGAAGTGTCGACATGCGACGAAATCATGGGAAAGTGGGAACAAGTAGAGATGTGTCATTTCAACTATAATAGAAGGTAAAATCATTGCATCTACTTCTTTTGCAGCTTCTACTAGTATTTCAGGTCCATCTTTATCAGTTTATGAGATTGATATTCAGGGTGATTTAGATCTAGATTTAGTCCCTACTTCCAAACTGGAAGCTAGGAAGATGACTGGAAACCCACTTGACACTCAGAAAGGAAAGACCATTGTGCTATGCCATGCAATATTACCTCCTTTAGAGAGATACAATAGACTCCTTATAAGATTCTATATGGAAATGGATCAGTCTCACTACATTCAGAAGATAGATATGATCATACACCTCTTCATCCAACAAGAGACAAAGGTTGCATTCCTCCTTCCTTCCATCATCATTTTTGGAGAAGAAGGATAAGTCTACATGCCAGGCCCCAAAATACCTGTGCACAGCACACCATGCATCTTGCTTCGCTACCTCACAGATATGAAGATTGCAGCAACATATTTTCAAGTTTTTCAAACTTGAGACCTGATTCTACTTGCTTAGACATAGGGGGGAGTTTCTCCCATGTGGTTTTTTCCCTAGCTCCTTGTATTAAGCAGTTACTTTATTTACTTGATGTAATGAGTGACCTATGGTCTTAGTTACTAGGGCCCACATATTTTCCAAGTTATCATTCAGGGGGGGTGTTAGGATTATTAATCCTCCCTTGTCCAATTTGGTCATATGTCTAAATCAGGAGTCATGTCTAAATCGAGAGTCCATCTAGTCTATTTTTAGTCACTAGCACCATTGGGTCCACTTAGCCTAATTGGGGCACATGTTTTAGTTATTAAAGTGTGGGGAACACTAATTGAGGCCTACTACCGCTGATTTCACTTGCATGCATCAGTTTAGGAGCCTCCTAGACCAATCCCTACAATTTAGGAGCCACTGGGAGTGCCGATACCAACCAAGGTAAATTGAGTTGAGTTGGTGACTAGTTAAGCTCAGTTAGGAGTTAGTTACATTCCGTTCTAGTCCTCTACATTCAATTAGCACTAGGTTTGCATGGATGCATGCAAGAGGGGCGTATTTCTCACCTACCACAGTCAGTTAGCCTTAGTCAACACTAAATTAGACACTTGAGTTGTGTTTTAGAACTCCGATGAACTCCGATAATGATTTAGACAAGGTAAGTTAACTACTGAGTCCTCCGATAATGATATAGACAAGATCTTAGTTACCTACAGTCAAGTAGAGTTTAATCAATTCGAATTTCCTCATGTGGATTCGAATTGCTTGTGCCTATTTAGCCATTGTACTTCATTGTAATTATTATCTAATTACTTTTTTTTATTAATGAAAGCATTCACAGTTGAAAGCCATTTTTGCACTATTTCATTCTTCAATTGCTGAGTAAATTGTGTGATCTATCTTGTGAGTTGTGTGTTTGTCCACAGATCTATGTGTTCAATTTAATACATACCCTACTGAGATGTGCTCAATTTATGATTTCTTGTGAGGATCAAGGGGTGACTGTGAATCTGAATTGTGTTTCTCTTTTGGATCATATCCAAAATATGTCTCACCATCATCAATATGCCCCATCTCTTCTGCACTTATCTTGAAATCAACCACAAAGAAATTTTGAGTCATTTCACCTTCCACATTACCAACAACTAGATGTTGGACTGTTGGATCTTTAGTTGTGCATGGATATTCTTCATCTCCTTCTGACGAAGGATTTGGTGACTCATCATCCTCATGGCTGCTACAAATAGGTTGATTTCTCTTTGGGGAAAACCCAAATAATTTCTCAAAGAAACCATGTGTAGATGGATCTAATGGATCTTCACTTTTGGTCTTCTTTTCTTGCCCTTTACTTTGAGAAGTGGAACAACTTAGTTCCTTTCTTGATGGCTTCTTGGTATTCAAAGAACCTATATGTGTTAAATGTTTTTTAAAACATAGACTCTCCAACTTTATTTCCTTCATGCTGAGAGACACTACTACTCCCTTCTCCATGTTTGATTGCCAACTGCTTGGCAAGGAATTCTCTAATCTCTTGATCTGACTAGATGATGCTTTGAGATACATATTTCAGCCCTTTCAATGTTCTTTTCATCAAAATTATTAAATATTCTCACTCGTCCATTTTTTAATGCTCTTCTTCATAAGTAGGTTGATATTTGACTGTGGAACATGCAACCTTTCCATCCATATGGCTATATGAATAACCATAGTCTCCCCTTTCAACTATGATCTCATGGAAGATACTTGTAGAAGGTAATTCTTGGATACTTTCTTATTCATATTGTATGTAGTACTCTTCATATTTCTCATCATAATCTTCATCAAACTCCTCATAAGAATAATATTTTTCCTCATATAACTCAAAGTCTAAATCTTCCATGACTGGAACTAATTCCACAACTGCAACTTGAAGATACTGTTGAGATACTTTTCCACTAAGAGTTACTTTCCACAGGCTGATCCAAGGAAAGTGCTATGATACCACTGTAATATCCCTTATCATATATCACTTAAAAATTTATCCCAAAATTAAAAATTTAAAAAATTGACTAGTAAACAGGAAAACTAGTCACAAAACTAGTCTTGGGAAAGCTAGTCAAGGGTTGACTGAGAAGGTTCTAGGAATGAGTTTGGAAAAATTTTAAGTTCTGTAATTTGTATGGATGTGTGGAGAAGCAAGGATACCACTACAATTTTCCAACTTATACAAGTGATACAAAAACTCAATACTTCTCCAAATGGACTAATACAAAGACTGTGGAAGCTAGGACTAATACAAAGACTGTGAAAGCTAGAATTGTTGGATATGGGAAAGGTCAAAGGATAAGGATGGATCATAGGTTATGATATGATTTTATACCTCTGCAAAATGTACTGATACCATTGATGTTTTAAGATCATCAATATTCAATCTACTCCAACGCTCCTGGGATACTCAGCATATACAGACTAGTATGGGTGATGTAATTAAATGGAGAATGGATATGGGTGTTTCTAAGATTATAGAGGTTAAATATAATTTAATAATATTCATTCAATATTAATATATCATTCCATAAATTTACAAAGAGATATGAGCAAGTATTATAGAATAACTATTAAAATGACAATTCAGGACTTCTCAGCTAGCTCGACTCTTGGACTCAATTTAATAATATTCATTCAATATTAATATATCATTCCATAAATTTACAAAGAGATATGAGCAAGTATTATAGAATAACTATTAAAATGACAATTCAGGACTTCTAAGCTAGCTCGACTCTTGGACTCCCAAACAATACTCAAAGGCAATTGAATTTCTGAAATATATGTTGGATAATGTCATGTCATATATTATCTAACTCAAGGAACTAGAATTACTTCATTTTGAATTTTACACATTGACTTATGAATCATTCATTGAAAGCTAGTCAAATTCTAGCTAAATCTAGAAGGGGTGCATAAATTGGAGAATAAATCAGAGTTCTGTAATTTGTATTGAAGTGAATAATATCATAACATTAAATAAGTTGTTATTACATAAGAAATAAGCCAAGATTCATCTCAAAGGATTATGGAATAATCTCTCCTCTTGCATATAGGAAACTAGTTCTAGAATAGGAGGGAGGATTTGATCTCTGAACTTGGTGATGATGATTCTGAACTTTCTCTTCAACCTTATCAGATTCAGTACTTTGTTATTACATCATAAATAGGATGAAATACCTCTCAAAGAATCATGGAAAAATCTATCTTCTTCTACACCAAAACTAGCTCTAGAAATCCATACAAAGCTTGGAGATTCGATCTCTGGAATGGATGATGATTTTTCTGATCTTCAAATTCGACTTGATCAGCTACATGACCTGAAAATAAAATCAATGAAAATGGCTCAATTCCATTATCCTCTCATAGAAATCTAGGGCACATATTCCATGCTTGACTAGGGACACATCTCCCAAGTCTCAGATGCACAAATGTATTCATAAAATTTCTCAAACTAGCAAAAGATGTGAAAGGGAGTTGGAATACTTCTTTTATAGAATTAATGTTGACCTGTTGAGCAAGTTACTTGCCTTGGTGGCCCTTGAGAATAGTTCACCCATGAGTGGACATACTTTCCTTGCTTTGCTTTGCTTTGGCTTTCCTTCTTTTTCCTTTTATTCTGACTTTCCTTCTTTTCTGAACTTTCCTACTTTTCATACTTTTCTGCTTTTCTTGTTTTATCCTGCTTTCTGGATTTATGTTGCTTTCCTGAAATATTCCTCTTTTCTCTTTTTTGGCATCACTTTTGGACTCTAGTGCTTACTTGAATTCTAGTCCAAGTAATTCCTCCAACCTTATCCACTAATTTGAATTGGTGGGCCAATTTCTCCATTTATTCAGCATAACAAATAAAAATATTAATTGCACCAATAATATTAAATGCTCCTTAATTATTTTTTTCCAACTGAGTAGCAACTATGGATAAATTTAAATGCACACTCCTAATTAATTAATTACTTCATCTTAACCCCTCTTTAGTTATTTAATTCAATCTGTCACTAGGATCCATGGGGTTCGATTTGCTTCATGGTGTTGTCAAAATGGGAACATGACAACAAGGCCCTGTCATCAGAAATTCCCATAGGTGCGACGGTTATACCATGTAGTTGTACCGATACTCCAACACCCCCCTCTGTCATAGCTCGGGGGAATTGAACCTGAGACCTATGCTCTGATACCATGCAAGGTTTGTCATTACACCAAAACCTGTAGATGTTGATGAACATTTGAAACCTAGCACAAGGCCTTATCACCAGGAAATTCCCAGAGGTGTGATAGTTATACCATGCGGTTGTACCGATACTCCAACACCCTGCCTATGGTGTAGTTCAGGGGACTGGAACATGATACCTATGCTCCGATACCATGTAAGGTTTGTCCTTACATCAAAACCTACAAATGTTGATGAACATTTGAAACCAAGCACAAGGCCCTATCATCAGGAGATCCCCATAGGTGCAACGGTTATACCATGCGGTAGATGTCGGTTTTGGTGTAACAACAAAACTTACATGGTATCATAGGATAGGTCTCATGTTCAATTTCCTCGAGCTATGCCCAGGGAGGGGTGTTGGAGTATCAGTACAACCACATGGTATAACCGCCACACGTCTGGGAATTTCCTAGTGATAGGGCCTTATGTTGGGTTTCAAATGTTCATCAACATCTACAGGTTTTAGTGTAATGACAAACCTTACAGTTCTTTGTATTGAGGTTAAAGGGAGATTAATGGATTTTAATGCAATGAAGGGAGAGTTCCACTAAGAAAAACAAGTTGGTATAGTTTTTTGATGTGTGGATTGTTTCCTGTGCCATTAAGCTTCCCTAGTGGCCAAACCAAACCATCGCCACGGCCACCACTTACACACCGTAAGCTGCTCGCATTCCTTTGTTGTGAGTTAGAGTCTTCGACATATTGTTTGCATGCAGTCTAGTTTGTCAATGGTTTTTTTCTGTATAAATTAGACATTTCATCAGTTTAATTGCAGAAATGACAGAAATTAGGTTGTATATTTTGAACTCATCCACTCTATGACCCAATCTTGGAGAAAAGGGTTCTATTTATTTACCGAGCTTATCTAGTGAGACTGTATATGTGACCCAAGTTCGATAAAGGGTTGTTGTTTGGTTCTACAAGGTTATATCACGAAACACTCTATCAATGCTCACTTGGAACCTCAACCTCGATTGGAAGGAAATTGGAGTCTAGGGCCTTAAACATCTCATCTAGAGGTTTTATTTTTACTGGGTCAATGGGTCATCAAGGAAGAAACCAGAGGACAGATGGTGGACGAGGTATGCCATCATCGGCAAGAAATGACAGTTTCAATCCTCGATTTCGTCGCATGAATTATTCTACCGGTATGTTTTATTTTACAATGACTGGTTTGTTATTGTTTTGTATTTGGGTTTATTATTAGATAGCCTAAAATTCCTTTCAATGTTGCATTTTCCTGGATGGATCTTTTTAAGTTAGGTTGTTTTATGGATTAGAAAGGTGGTTTTGCTTTTGCATTTGGTTTCATTGATTATGTCTTCTTGTCTGTTTAATGGAGACTGAATTGTATTTTAAACACTTTTTGGTGCTTTTTTCTTTTTGTCTGGATCAAAATACATTATATTAACAGAATATTAAATTATAGCAAGTAGTAGTTTTCCCCCTATTGTGGTCACAATCACAACAACTCCCCTTGATTTTATGAAAATAAAGCCCCCCCCATGTAAATTTTGCACATACTTAGCTTTTGGTTTGCTTGCTTGATTCAGCGAGACGTTTGATGATCTCCTTTCGACTCTTGACGTTTGGCATTACTTGACTTTATTCTCATGAAAAACGATGAGGCAATCATTTACTCTCGCGAGTACTTTTTCTGTAGCGATCCAAGTTAGTATTTCTAGTTACCTTTCTTTGATGAAAATGTTGGTATTTATGGCTATTGGTTATGCTATGATGACTCTACGATCATTTATTTTCATCATATATTTTATTGATTGTTTTTGTCGACAAGATATCCTTTTATCATTTGAATATTTTTTCCTCCTACTGCTTAAACAACATCTGTTTTCTCTTATTGGACCTCAACTGCTCTGATTGAACACCTTACTTTGAAAGAATTCAATTATCTAGGCCTTACTACAGTCTTGCCAAATTTCAATTTTTACATTATTAATAATTTAATGAGCTCTTTGGTGGATCAAAATATTTTAATCACTTGCTCAATTTTAGGATTTCTATTCACATCTTAAAAGATTATTTATTAATAAATGAGATTGAATTATTGGTTTTAAACTTAAATATTTTATTTAATTTTGAAGGCCTTTGATTTGTTTTTCCTTTTTTCGCAAATTTATAATTTTACCAAAAACAACATATTCATAAATGATTCAAATTCAAAAACAACATATTCATAAATATTTCAGTTCGTTCCATTGATACACAAAAGAAAATAGAAGGGAATAAATAGTATTGATTACATGCGAGATTATCGCCCGAATCTGTTTGAAATATCTGATTATGGGCGCATTGTTTTGTTAGAGGCATGATAATGAAGGAATCGATACAAAGACACCTGGCCGATCAGATTAATCCATTAGATGTGAAAAAATGAGATATTTCTACAAAACTAAATTTTAATTTTGAGATCAGTTTCTACCACATATCTATTTACTTGTTGTTTGGCATAGAGCATAGGAAAGGCATGACATCAAACGTCCTCCATGAAAACAAGTCACATGAGGTCCTAAATCAAAGGTTTGAAAGCTTAATATCATGGAGAATTATACCAAATCAATCAAATCGAAAGGGAATATTTTTATGTTCTTTTCACATATACCTTTCGCAGCAATTTATCATTCTCTTTCTTTATTGATGTCTTTCGCTCTTACTATTTATGCTATTGGATTTGATGTGTTGGAGCGGTCATCAGTCACTTGCTCAAGCCATCCCTTGCACTGATTTTGGGTGCCACTGCAAAAAACACCTTTGACCTTAAGGAGACGTGTGGTTCTAAATTTATACTTCCCATTGAATAGAGATCAACTCTCCAGATCAGTCGAAACAAGGTAAAATGGCAAATCCACCTCTTGCTGATACGTATATCAATGAAGCATCCAAATTAAACAGTGAAAATTATGTAAATTGGAAATTTAAGATGATGACTATGCTCGAATCCGCTAATGCGTGGTCAATTGTGACCGTTGATGATTCAAGGCTTGCAACTGCTGCATTGCTTTTAGACTGGAATAAGCGGGAGCTGAAAGCAAAACTGAAATTGAGGAGGTCTATTAAAGACAACATCATTTCACATATCAGAAATTGTATGACATCCAAGGAAACATGGGACATGCTCAAAGGCATGTATCAAACAACTGATGCAAATCGAGTTTTGTTTCTCAAAACCAAATTGTTGTCAATCAAGATGGAGGCTAATAAAGGGGTAAGCAAATTGATTTCTCGCATTAAAGAAGTCAGTGATAAATTGGGTGACATAGGTGAAGTTGTTGAAAGTTCTGATTTAGTAAGAGTCACTCTAAAAAGCTTACTGGAAGACTACAAAGTGTTTATTTCAGCACTTGCAGTGAGAGAAAAACCCCCAAATTTTGAAGACTTTATAGGGAGTCTAATCCAAGAATAAGAAAGAATGAAGAACTATGATTTGGATGTTGGAGGTTCAAACTTGGCACTGATGGCAAGAGGTCGATATTCACACAAAGGCAAACCATGGAGCAGACCATGGAATGGAGACAGAGGAAAACAATGGAATGGAGACAGAGGCAGATTTCATCCAAAACATAAAGGTATGGCTGAAACTGGTTCTGATAGAAATAATGTAAGTGGTCATCATTGGGGAAAACCAAGACACCTCAATAGAAATCATTATCAGAATAAATTTTATAGAAATAGAAACTACAATGGAAGTCACAATGGAAATTTTGCAAATACAGACACCTCTGAAATTAATGATTTTAAAAATATGAGATTATTTATTTCTGAAGATGCTCTATTTGTTGAGATAGACGATGAGAATGCATGGTTCATATATTCAGGTGCATCTGCACATATGTCTTGTAAGAGAGAATGATTCGATGAATACAATAAGAAACATGATGGCACTCATATCTATTTAGGAGATAATAGGTCATACCAAGTGCAGGGTTATGGAATAATAAATGTGAAATTAACTAATGGTCAATTGAAATAGATTCATAATGTCATGTATGTGCCTGGCATTAAGAAGAATTTAATATCTGTTTCAACCATAACCGAGAATGACATGAAGGTAGAGTTTGGCAAGTACCAGTGCCATATCAAAGACATTCAAAACCACTTCAAGATTGTTTCTACAGGTTCAAGATGTGGAGGATTGTACAAGCTAGATGTGAGCAAAGACGGTCATCAGTCACTTGCATCCACCGTAATCACCACAGAGGAACTTTGGCACCAAAGGTATGGCCATATTAACCACCATGATCTTGTGTTACTTCAAAAGAAATCTATGGTTGAAGGTCTGCCTGTAATAAAGAATGAACATTTAGAATGTAGTGCATGCCCACTTGGAAAATAGCATCGAAATGAATTCCCAATACATCAAGAAAAGAGGCAAACTGGCATGCTTGAATTAATTCATACAGACCTATGTGGACCTATGCAAACTAGAACTTTAGGAGGTTCATCATATTTTCTAACATTTATTGATGATAGATCTAGATACACATGGGTGTACTTCATAAGGAGGAAATCAGATGTATTTGAATACTTCAAGGAGTTCAGAACCATGATTGAAAAGTAGACAGAAAAATGCATTAAAATTATCAGATCTGACAATGGTGGTGAGTACGTGTCTGGAGCTTTCAAGAAATACTGTAAGGAGAATGGTATCCAACAACAGTTTACAGTTTCGCACACTCCTCAACAAAATGGGATAGCAGAGCAAAAGAACAGAACAATAGTTGAATGTTCACACAACATGCTACAAGGTAAGCAAATTTCGAATGGTTTTTGGGTAGAAGCGGTGAATACTGCTGTATATTTGAAAAATATCAGTCCGACAAAGAAATTAGAATTTCAAACACCACTTATTTAAGCATCTACGAATATTTGGTTGTAAATAATTTTCCCACATACCAAAAGATGATAGGATGAAACTAGATGCTAAATCACTTGAATGTGTCTTTGTTGGGTATTGCAATGATCACAAAGCCTATAAGTTGTTTCACCCTAGCACTCATAAATTAATTGCTAGTAGAGATGTGGTGTTCCATGAACATACAGATACAAGTAACAAAACATAACAATGGCATAGTCTGACTAAAAATGATGAATATGTCAAGTTAAACTCAATAGTTCAGGAGCAGGAAGTGGAAGAGCCACAAGAGAAGTAGGAAGAATAGAATAACAGAAGCAGTAGTGAAAGTAGCAGAAACAGCAGTGAAAGTAGCAAAAGCAAAATGAGTACTTCTACAATTTCAGAGGAAGACACATAAAATATCAGAAGGTTTATGGATGGAACCCCTGCAGGTGTAATGTCCCCATTTAGGAAATTTTATTAAAATGCCCAATTTTCCAAATTTTTCACAATTTTGGCTCTTGACTACGTTTAGTGTCTTGGTCTCCAATCAGCCCAATTGCTCCCAAATATTCAAAGAATGTGTATGACTGATATAATAAATTAATTATAATTTTTATGGGTGTATTATGGCCCTCCAAACACTTTTGCAATTTTGTACTAAATTCTGAACAAGATGGATGATTTTACATGGCAATTTTGGGCTCAAATCCCCCCGGGGTAAGTGGTAGAAATGGATTCCCAAATGTGCATCAACCCACTGAAATTATTGAATTGAAACAGGGGATGTGTAGAATGCATTATCATAGAATCATATGCATAACCAATCGAACTCCCATGGCTGTTATCACTTCATTCAATCAGATATAAAAAATTAATTTTGGACCCTTGGGGAAACGAGATGTAGTTTGCCCCAAATTCTATGAAATTCGACCCAATGGCCATAAATTATCAGTTAAATACCATGAAACCCATAATATACTTTAATTATAGTTCATTCATTCATAAATCATCAATGGTGCACACATATATTTGATTCCATCAAGATTGCAAGAGTTTACAACAAGGTATTGGGGAAATGGCACTGTTTCTTCAATATTGGACAATAATACATGAGATATATTGGATTTTTTACCTAAGATCCTTCTGAACTTAAATAACAGATCATTTACATCAAATACAAAATACTAGAGCAAAAGAAGCTCCCTCAAAGAGATGAATAGCTCACCAAGTGCGCCTCACTCCATATAGCTGAAATATAATGAGAAAACTTGAGATGAATGGAAGAACAAGATGATATTGAGATGTCCATGAAATTCCTGTAGATTTCACCTGCAAATAAGACTCCATTAAATATCCATGAAATACCTGAGTGTCCTTTCCAAACACCAACTAGGATGGGAATCTTTCACCCTCGAAATTGGCTTAAGCAAGAAAATTAATCATCCACTAGCTCTCACAATTCACAAATGACAATTTCAAAAATGAGAAAAAGATTATTCTCATGGTTGATACCTGTATTTTATAAACCTTATTAGTCTTCTAAGGTTCCAAATCCATCCATAAACCAAATCCAAGTCGAATTGGTGTGGCTTCTCATGCTGTGTCATGTGGCCTCTCTCTTCGCCTTCCCTCTTCTCCCAAATTTGAGTAGGAGCCTCTTGGCCTTCTCCAACTCCCAAATTCGACCTATAATATGCTCTATTCAGTCCTAACATGTCATTATTTCAGCCTTCATATCTTACTTGTTTCATAACTGTAACAAAACATCCATCATTGGTGTCATAGATGTCATAAATGTAAGGGGAATCTAGCCAAGTGTCCATGAAACTCCCATTTGGCTCTTCCTCTCCCATGTAAGTTACAATTCATCCCAAATTATACCTATGAAGTATATGTACAAGTATATTAACCTCATAATCCATCCCAAAACATTATTCTTCCCATAGATTCGAAATTACAAATGGAGGATGCTATTTAACATAGGAATTCTAGCTTGAGTGGGCCCCATAGTCTCCATGTGTATCCATTCTCCATAGCCATTTCATTTTTCTCTTGTATTTATTTAATAAGATACATTATTAAATATTTATCCTCTTCTAATGTCTAAACATCATTTATTATCCCCTTTATTCCAAATCTCAAAGCTTCCACCCCCAACCTAGGAAACTAGTGATTTTCCTCCTTGGCAATTATTTGACTTTTAGCATCCCTTTGAAAAATTTCATGAATATGGAAAATGTGATTTGGCCATTGTGACCCAATGAAAAATTTGGGACATTACAAATCCTCCCTTCCCAATATTTCTTTTCCTCAAGAAATTTCAAACATGGTTGTTGAAGAACCTACTTTCTGTATGATTCTTTGAAGTTGCCACTGAGCTGCCCATCTTGAGTCTTTGAAATTCCATGAAGATTTCAGAGAGGAACCACCATGCTTGTTGTTGCACTACTCTAATTAACATCACCTTATTAAATGTGGAATACATCTCCCATACTGCTTGTTTCGCAGATAGATGGTTGAATCTATTAGAAGGATATTTGTCGGTTCAAGACTTTTTCGACCGGGAAAATATTACTTTTTCACTACTCAAATCCGCCCCCCATGTCAAGGACTGGTGGGAAACCTACTGTGAGAGAAAGGATGAGGAGGAACCCTCTCTGTTCTTGGCCATACCCACTTGGAATTCATTTTGAGATGCCATAAAGGGACAATATTATCCCATGGGGAGCTATGAGGACAAGTACATACAATGGACTACGCTGCAACAGCAAAGAGATCAAGATGTGCATGAGATGATGAATCTGTTCCATACCCTGCGCACCAAGTTGGGTATCAAATATTCAGAGAAACATTTGGTGCTGAAGTATCATAGTTGTTTACACAGATACGTTCAGGAGGAAATGGATTTCCTCGACATCTCCTCACTTGGTATGGCATACCAGTATGCTGCCAAAATTGAGCAAAAATTCAAACAGAAAAAAGTGAGACTTTGGATCTATGAATCAGAAGCAAGTGAAAGGTTCCCCCAAACCACAGAACCAAGGACACAGCCAAGGCATGGCAACTCAATACAACTTGCCAAAGCCGCAAGTAAAGAATAACACTGCAAAGCCGAAGAAGGAAGCGAGAAAGTGGTGCAAGTTCCATAAGATCCCCATTCACAACACCAGTGAGTGTCGGGCCAAGCAGTCACTAGTGGCTGAGATAAAGGCTTCCAAATCAAATGCATACTCTGATACCGAATCAGAACCCAAGAAGGGGAATGACAGAGGGAAGAAGATTATTGATGCAGAGCCCAATGCCACCATTGCCACCATGAAGATCCAAATGGAAGAACCAGAAGATTCAGAGGAGGAGGAGCGTCTTTTCCACTCCTATATGTGGGTAAAGGGTTCCCTGCTACAGTTCATTATCGATAGTGGGAGCCAAAAGAACCTCATTTCAATAGAGGTCGTGAAATGGTTGGGCTTGTCGACCACAGCACACCCATAGCCGTACACCATCGGGTGGCTTCACCAAGGACAGAATCTTCGCGTCAGCCAGCAGTGTCGCCTTCCCTACAACATGAAGCCCTTCACCGATGAGGTATTATGTGATATTGCTCCTCTTGATGTTTGTGATGTATTATTGGGTCAACCATACTTATGGAAGCGACATGCTGTGTATGAGCCTCATCCTTGCATTGTTATTATTAACTTTGGGAAATAAGTTGTACAGGATACCAGAGGTACCACTTCCTGCCACTATCTCTTTGGTTACTGCAAAACAATGCAGTAAACTCATTTCCAAAACTGGGAAATTTGTTTTCTTGATGATCCGCCCTCAGGGAAAGAAGAAGATCGTGGCAATGACCCCCAGATAGGGCCCATCCGCATGACAACAACAAATGGACAAGTCGTGGAGGAGTACCGGGACATATTCACCTCACCCATAGGGGTTCCTCTGCACTGTTAGGTCAAGCACCCCATCGATGTGAACCTAGGTGCGCCACTGCCCATTGGACCGATCTATCGACACTCTGTTCTGGAGAATGATGAAATCAAGAGGCAAATTTAGGATCTGCTGCAGAAGGGTCACATATAGACAAGTTCATTGCCCTATGGGAGCCTGATTGTGTTGGTACAGAAGAAGGATGGGACTTGGAGACTCTGTATTGACTATCGGGCGCTGAACAAGATCACTGTCCGGAATAGGTACCCGATCCCATGGATTGATGACCTCCTGAACTAGCTTAAAGGGGTGAAATATTTTAGCAAGATTGACTTAAAGTCCGGGTATCACCAGGTACCGATCAAACCGACCGATGTGTGGAAGACTGCCTTTAAAGCCAAGGAGGGCCTTTTCGAATGGTTGGTCATGCCTTTTGGGCTAACGAATGCTCCTGAAACCTTCATGAGAATGATGGACGACATATTGCGGCCATTCACCAACTCATTTGTAGTAGTGTACTTGGATGAAATCATGATATTCAGCCAGACTTGGGAAGAGCACCTCCACCACATCCGACAGGTTCTCCAAATGCCGCGGCAACACAAGTTCTGTGCCAATCTGGACAAGTGCACTTTTGGAATGACCCAAGTTCAGTATCTGGGATACATTATTGATGAATATGGGGTACATGTGGATCCAACCAAGATCCAAGCCATTCCGGATTGGCCAGCCCCAACTACTCTAACAGAGCTTCACAGCTTTTTGGGTTTTGCTAATTTCTATCGCAGGTTCGTGTTGGTATTCTCTCATATCACTTGGCCCTTGAGTCAAGTCGCCAAGGGAGGAGAAAAGTCAAATTCTTCTGGTCAGAAACCCAATAGAAGGCGTTTGCAGAATTGAAACATCGCCTCTGATGTGCCCCAGTGCTCACATTACCAGACTTGCAACAACCATTCGAGATAGAGACAGATGCCTCTGACTATGCTATTAGGGCATTCCTTACTCAACAAGGGAATCCAGTGGCATATCACAGTGACACACCATCTGACACAGTCCGCAAATATCCCACTTATGACAAAGAGATGTATTCCATTGTACAGGCTTGCTGATAATGGAAGCATTACATTTTGGGAAAGGAAATGATAATCCACATAGACCATCGACCCCTGCAGTTCATACAAACACAAGGAAGTTATAGATCGATTGCCATCAGAAGTTGTTGGTTCACATATCTACAACAGTTTCATTTGAATATCAAGTACAAGAAGGGAAGCACCAATAATGTTGCAGACTTCCTCAGCCGACCACCAATCGTGGCGATAACCACCGTGCTCAACTCTTATGGGCACAAGACCTCTGATTGGATGCTTCTCTACAAGAGCGATCCAGAATTCAACCACACATACGGGACGCTCTTGGAGGGAAACCAAGTTCCAAATTTTCACCTCCAAGATGCACTACTATGTCACATGGGACACCTTTGTGTTCCTTCAAGCAAGCATGCCAAGATGATTTGGGAAGTGCACTACAGTCGGGTCGCTGGGAATTTCGAGGTCGAGAAAACAGTGGCAGTAATGTAGAAGTATTTATATTGGCCAAACCTTCGACAGGAAGTTAGTAAGTACATCCAATCCTGCACTACCTGCGCCATTGCCAAACCATCCATCAAGAAGCAAGGCCTCTATACTCCATTTCCTACCCCTAGTTGACCTTGGGAATCCATCTCCATGGATTACATGTCGGGCCTTCCTTCTACTAAGCACTGTAATGACTATGTGTTCATGGTCGTCAACAGATTCTCAAAGATGGCCATAATGGCAGCCTGCAAGAAGAATATCACAACAGAATCCATTGCTAAACTCTTCTTTGAACAAGTGTGGATACACTTTGGGATCCCATAGTCTATAATCTCAGATCGGTACAGCAGGTTCCTTAATACATTCTGGTCTAGCCTATGGTCAATGCTAGACACCAAGCTCACAAAGTCCACAACTTTCCATCCCTAGACTGATAGCCAGACCGAGGTCGTCAACCAGATGATCGTACACTTTTTGTGCTGTACAACTCAAAGCATCCACGCACATGGGATGAGAGCCTCCTCTATGTACAAAATATCTATAACCAGACCCTCCATAGCTCAACCAACCATAGCCCCTTTCAGGTGGGCTTGGGATTCCAGCCACTATGTCTCATTGACGTAGCCATGCCATTTGCAGCTACTCAAGCTGATTCAGCTCATGTCCAGTTTGAAGTTTCTAAGGTGAACAAATTCATTGAACACATTCAGTAGATTCGCCAACAGGTTCATGACATATTGGACATATCCAATGCTAAGTACAAGCGGCGGCATGATCAGCATCGGGTGCAACACAACTTCCAAGTGGGCGACAAAGTGTGGCTACTTTTGCAGAAGGAGTGCCTCGCTGGACCCCACCGCAAGCTTCGCCCACTCCGATATGGGCCATACACCATCACCAAGGTTGTCGGGGACAATGCCTTTGAGCTCAGCATTCCACCATTCCTTGGTTTGCACCCAGTGTTCAATGTGGACCGCCTTCGACCCTACTTTCCACCTCTACTGGACACATCAGACGTGGCAGAACAACTCACACCAATAGAGTTAAACCCGGACTACCTAGAACAAGCCACAAGTGATCAAATTATGGACACACAAATCAAGAACACCCGCCAGCAGAAGATCCATCTATATCGAGTTGTCAAAGCAGGCCAACTCCTTCACCAGAGAAAGTGGCTCACTAGAGACCAAGTTCAGCAAAAGTTCCCTCATCTCATGGAGGAACTCAACGCAATGGGGAACATTTCTTCCTAAGGGGGGAGGAATGATCCAGGAGGATATTGGTGGCCACCCACCTATTCCACTTGGACCCCCACCATTGTTTCTTTCAGTTTTCTAGTTTCCTTAATTGTAGCACAAATTACTATTTTTGGCAGTTTTCGAGTCGTAAACTTCTGGAGCCGTTTTGAGGCCCTAAACGACGTTTTTTTGGTATCAAATGGTCGGGAAAATATGACTCTATTTTGGAATTAATATTTATTATTTATGAATGTAGTACTTGAAGAGATCTTTCTAACGATGTATCATGCTCGTCAAACGAAGGTAGTATGCCAAAGTTACGACCCCGGGAAATTGATCTACCAAGTTACCCAACGGGGCCCACATTCTGGCGTTTCACCTCCTAGGATTAGGTTTTTGGATGTGTAGGGTTTCCATTGTTACTCAATAATATATAGGCCTTCAAGCCTCATTGTAACACACAGTTCAGAGCCATGTAGTCACCACATCTCTTCTCAGAGATAAGCTACCAGTACTCTAGATAGTTTATTTCCATTATGTATGTAAACAAGTTTTAGTTTGTTGATTAATGAAATGAAGTGTTATTTCCGCTGCATATTTGTTTCTATGGTTATTTGTGTATTCTGTTGCGTTCCTGCATAAATCCAGATCAAAGTTCCTCCAACTTCAAATAGACTAGGAAATGAACAAGGAAAATCATGAGTCTCCAAGTGACTCAAGTGAACATCATAGGTGCACCCATGTAGATGTGTATAATCATAGTATAAACAAGGATGCTGCTGCAAATGTAAATAATATGGTTCTCTAATAATTACATCATCAAAAGGAGAAATAGAATTTCCATGCTCTTCATGTGGCACCATAAAAAAGAAACCTTGCACCCATACTTCATTAGGATGACTGCTGCAAAATTTAGAAGTGTAGGATGTAGGAGAAAGAACCAACTCACCCAAATGATCAGTAAGTGAAAAATTGTCATAATGTGAAGGATCCATAGGGGTAGTATTATGCAGCTCCTTCAAGAGTGTGAAACCTTTGTCATATATTGGTTCCAATGTAGAGGAATCATGCTCTTCTTTAAAAATTGCATATCCTTCATTAAGAGACAATTCAAGTTCCTCTTCCACCACATCAAGTGTTTGAATCTCTTCAAGTTCATCTTCAAACACATCAAGTACATTCAAATTTCCAAATTTCTCATGATACACCATGTCATGAGAATCCTCCAAACAATCTACCATTTGACAATCTGAAACATAGGAGGAAAAACAAGTGTCTTGCAACTTTTCAAGAAGTTGCTCATTTTGAATTGTGAGCTTATGAATAAATTCATTGTTCTTCGAGTAGGATTCATGTAACCATTCACTAAGCTCAATGACATTTTTTCTATCAAAAAGAAAAGACATGAAATTACCTTTGATGCTGCACATTAATCTTTGGATCTTCTCCATGTCTTTAAGGAAGGATGGCTCCTCCAAGGAAGTAGCTCTCCAACAAGAATTTGATACCAATGCTTGAGTGTCATGGAGTATTATAAGGGCCTCTTGGATCTTCTTTTCATTCATCTTTAATGACCCTTCAATAAAATGAGGCTCTTGCAAATGAACCTCCTCATCTTCTTCCTTCTCGCTTGGACCAACTTCATGAAGCTCAAGCGGTGATGGGGAAGTTGATCTTGTTTCTTCTTCAACTGCTATAAGGTCTTCATTTTCATGTTTAATGGAATTTTGTCTTGCAACAACATTTTGAAATCTGATCTCTATGTCACCAACATAGAGTTGTGAGCACCCATCAGTAGGTACTCATAAATATAAGACCGAATTAGGTGCCAAGATCATTCTCTGATACCACTGTAATGTCCCCTTTTAGGAAATTTTATTAAAATGCCCAATTTTTCAATTGTTTCACAATTTTGGCTCTTGACTAGTTTTAGTGTCTTGGTCTCCAAATCAGCCCAATTGCTCCTAAATCTTCAGAGAAGGTGTATGACTGATATAATAAATTAATTATAATGTTTAGGTGTGTATTATGGCCCTCCAAACACTTCTGCAAGTTTGTACTAAATTCTAAACAAGATGGATGATTTTACATGGCAATTTTGGGCTCAAATCCCCCCAGGGTAAGTGGTAGAAATGGATTCCCAAATGTACAGAAACCCACTCAAATTATTAAATTGAAGCAGGGGATGTATAGAAGACATTATCAGAGAATCATATGCATAACCAATCAAACTCGCATGGCTGTTATCACTTCATTCAATCAGATATAAAAAACTAGTTTTGGACCCTTGGGGAAATGAGATGTAGTTTGCCCCAACTGCTATGAAATTCGACCCAATGGACACAAATTATCATTTAAATACCATGAAACCCATTATATAATTTAATTACATTTCATTAATTCATAAATCATCAATGGTGCACACATATATTCAATTCCATCAAGATTGCAAGAGTTTACAACAAGGTATTGGGAAAATGGCACTGTTTCTTCAATATTGGACAATAACACATGAGATATATTGGAATTTTGAATTGATAGATTTCTAAACTTAAATAACATAGAATTTAAATCAGAATACAAAATACTAGATCAAGAGAAGCTCCCTCAAAGAGATGAATAGCTCACCAAGTGTGCCTCACTCCATAGAGCTTAAATATGGTGAGAAAACTTGAGATGAATGGAAGAACAAGCTGATGTTAAGATGTCCATGAACTTCCTGTAGATTGCACCTGCAAATAAGACTCCATTAAAGCTCCATGAAATACCTGAGTGGCCTTTCCAAACACCAACTAGGATGGGAATCTTTCACCCTCGAAATTGGCTTAAGCAAGAAAACTAGTCATCCACCAACTCTCACAATTCACAAATGACAATTTCACAAATAAGCAAAAGCTTCTTTTCATGGTTGATCCCTGTATTTTATAAGCATTATTAGTCTTCTAAGGTTCCAAATCCATCCATAAACCAAAGCCAAGTCGAATTGGTGTGGCTGCTCATGCTATGCCATGTGGCCTCTCTCTTCACCTTCCCTCTTCTCCCAAATTTGAGTATGAGCCTCTTGGCCTTCTCCAACTCCCAAATTCGACCTCTAAGATGCTCTATTCAGTCCTAATATGTTAGTATGTCAGTATTTCAGCCTTCGAATCTGACTTGTGTCATAATTGTCACAAAATATCCATCATTGGTGTCATAGATGTCATAAATGTAAGGGGAATCTAGCCAAGTGTCCATGAAACTCCCATTTGGCTCTTCCTCTCCCATGTAAGTTACAATTCATCCAAAATTATACCTATGAAGTATATGGACCATTATATTGACCTCATAATCCATCCCAAAACATTAGGCTTCCCATAGATTCGAAATTACAAGAGGAGGATGCTATTTAACATAGGAATTCTAGCTTGAGTGGGCCCCATAGTCTCCATGTGTATCCATTCTCCATAGCCATTTCATTTTTCTCTTGTATTTATTTAATAAGCTACATTATTAAATATTTATCCTCTTCTAATGTCTAAACATCATTTATTATCCCCCTTATTCCAAATCTCAAAGCTTCCACCCCCAACCTAGGAAACTAGTGATTTTCCTCCTTGATAATTATTTGACTTTTAGCATCCCTTTGACAACTTTCATGATTATGGAAAATGTGATTTGGCCATTGTGACGCAATGCAAAATTTGGGACATTAAAACAGGTAATTTAATGCTAAGAAGGTCAACAAGACAGACTTGTCCCCCTCCAAGATACAATGACTATGCTCTAATGTCTAATTTAATGAATATCAGTGAACCAATGAATTACAAATAGGCCAAAGATAAAGCAGAATGGGTTGAAGCAATGAATGAAGAATATAACTCAATTATGAAAAATTAGACTTGGGAATTGGCTGAGTTACCAGAGGATAACACACCCATAGGTTGTAAATGGTTGTTTAAATATAAGCTTAAATCATATGGTAGCATAGAAATATTTAAAGCAAGACTAGTAGTAAAAGGCTATACACAAAAGGAGGGAATTGACTTTGAAGATACTTTTGCACCAGTAGAAAACTAAACACAATTAGAATTCTGGTTGCATTAGCCATAGCACATAAATGGAAAATCCATCAATTAGATGTAAAATTTGCTTTCTTAAATGTTGACTTAAAAGAAGAAGTCTCCTTAGTTCAGCCTTAAGGCTTTGTACAGAAAGCACAGGAACATCTTGTATGTAAACTAAAGAAATCTATATACGGATTAAAACAGGCTCCTAGGTCATGGTACATAAAGATTGATACCTTCTTTAATCAGAAAGGTTCAGTTAAAAGCAAAAGTGATCCTAACCTTTAAATGAAGAAAGATAACGAAGGAAATATTTGTCTGATATCTTTATATGTAGATGATCTCATCATCACAGGTAATGCATGTAAGTTGATTACAGAAATCAAAAATCAACTGTCACAAGAGTTTGAAATGAAAGACCTTGGAGAATTACACTATTGTTTGGGACTTGAAGTTTGGAGAGAATCTGGCAAAACAATGATCACTTAAAGTAAGTATGTGAGGTAAACACTGAATAGATTTAATATGAGTGATTGCAAAGTATCAACAATTCCTTTAGAACGAAATGTGAAGTTATGCAGTCAAGATGGATCAAAGGATGCAGATGGTACTTTGTATCGACAGTTGGTGGGAATCCTGAATTATCTCACTACCACAAGGCCAGATATATCTTATGCAATCATCATTTTGAACCAATTTATGGCTAAACCAAATGACAGCCATTGGAAAGCTACAAAGAAAGTCCTTAGATATCTGAAAGGGACAATGAACTTTGGTCTTTTATACACTAAGAAGTTTGATGTTCAATTGGTAGGTTTTTCTGATTCTGATTGGGCAGGAAATCTAGATGACAGAAGATCTACTACAGGATATGCATTCAACATTGGATCTGGAGTCGTATCATGGAGCAGCAAGAAACATCCAACTGTTTCTCTATCATCCACAGAAGTTGAATACAAAGCCATGTCTAGTGCAACATGTGAAGTTGTCTGGTTGAGGAGGATTCTTGAAGACATTGGAGAAAAGAAAACAAAACCCACAAAAGTATATTGTGACAATCAAAGTGCAGTCAAACTGGCACACAATCTAGTTTATCATGCAAGGACAAAACACATTGAACTGCAACATCATTTTATTAGAGAAAATATTGAGTCTAAGGAAAGTAAACTTATTTATTGTAACACAAGTGATAATGTCGCTGACATATTTACTAAACATGTTGGCAAGATTCACTTTGAGATCCTTAGGCAGAAATTAGGTGTTGTAGAAAATCAATTTCTACATTAAGGGGGTATGTTGGAATAATGTAGAAATGATAGGTAGGTATCTAGGTATTGGATTGATGTGTACGTTTTATATTCAGTAAGTAGAAGTTTCAACCACATCTTATGGATCTAGGATTGGGTTTGTTATTGTGAACTACACCTGTTTATTGTATCTATTTCTCCATTGATAATTGAATTGGTTTTACCATTCCTTGTGTAAGCGAGCCTATGAGCTCTGCTCGGTCTGCCTTCTATATTCTTAGTGAGGCAACAATTCGATTTGCAAAAGGGGGCGGTCTCTAGACCAGAGAATGAAAAATATTTCTCTGCTATTCTTCTTTGTAAACTTTTTTCAAGAAAGTATGTGAGGAGGCTTTGTCAACAGTATTTTTGTGCAATCAATAGAGCTCTATAATTTCTTACTAAAGCTGGAAGGAAAACCCAGAAATTGTTGCAACAATTATTTTCAAAAATTCATTTAGGTTGTGAAAGATGTTTCTACATTTTCTCATTTGAATAAATAAATGGACTAAGAAAAAGTGCACAATAGGGCTGAAAATATTTTTCTTTCAGAGGAGAGAGAGTAGACGAAAGAGGCGCTGCCAAGGGGAAACCACTGCTGAGGTTGGGCCTGCAATCACCTATTGGAGGTCATGAAATGTTTTTTTATTGATCTTTAAAATGATGAGAAAAATGACTCAATGGTTTGTCATTATTTAAATTTTTGTTTTTCTAACTTGCACGATAATGTGAATGAATGTGAATGATGTTTCATTGTTCATTCAAATCACATTTTTTTACAGATTATTGAATGTTTTCTTTATTATGTTTCTAAAAAACAGTTTGGTAGATTGGAAATCCTTTAACACATTATTTCAATTATTTCTGTAGTTTGAATTAGTTTTTAAGTGTTTTTCTTCCAAAGATTTGCATCATTTTAAACAAAACACATGAGTTTAGATAATTTTAATTATTTTATCCTTGTGGAGAAATTATGATTTATTCTTATGAATTGTTATTCTTTTGATTACATACATGAACGTTAACTAATGATGGAAAATTACAAGTAATTTTGACTTTGTTTCAATAGTTGTTACTATTGAACTTAACATTTTTATTTATTTATGATTTATGCTTTAGGAACGGTAACCCAAATCTTCTCCTTAGAGAGAGATTCATTCACTCATAGAGTGCCAACAAAGGCCTAATATTGGACGGGGTTAACCATACCAAACAACTTGAAGATAAGGCAATTCTGGCGGGGATTGTCTAAAGCCTTCGATTGAACCATCTCCTTTATGTTGTTGCCCGGGGTACTTCCAACACATCTAATGCATCAACACTCGACATCGTAGCAGCGAAACGAACACCATAAGTATAAAAAGGTAAAAAATATTAAGAAAAATGGCAAGCCCTTTTGCTGCAAAACATGGACTAGAAGTATAAAATTCAAAAATATTAAGAAAATTGGCAAAACCCCTTTGCTGCGAAACAGGGACTAGAAGTAAACAAATTTTAAAATACTAACCAAATTGGCAGGCCGTTTTGCATCCCAAGAGGGACTAGAAGTAAACAAATTTTAAAATATTAACCAAATTGGCAGGCCCTTTTGCAGCGCAACAACGAAAAGTAATATACCAATATTAACAAGATTTGCAAATAGTTCAGGCCGAGAGAAACCTTGTGAGTATCTGTAACAGGAGGGAAGCTCACTACCCTTTGTTGTGATTGTTGGAGTGTGTCATTGTTTTCTGAACTACGAGAGGGAAGAACACCCAGGGGTGTGTTTTGCTCGAAGAAGTCTTCCCATTACCGCTTGAATTTATACTGAACTAAGTATAATCATGAGATCGTTGGCTCTGGGAAAAGTTATAAGCATTTGTCTTCCAATTCGTTGTTTAGCGAGATATTAGGTCTTCCACGACCCGCGAGGTGCTTGTGTACCTGCTCTCTCATCCACCCTGCTGCAACGTGTTTATGTTTATGGCCATGGAGTGTGGATTCCACTTTCCATGTATATATGATCTACTTGGTATAAATTCTAAAATGTTGACGTAAAAACATCTTATGTATATATGTTGTGATTTGATAAGATTGAAACCAAGGCACAAATAAATTTTACCAAGATTATATATACATTTTGAGGAAAAGTTTATACCATGATTCGATGGATATTGTTTATGGTTATATATCATACTTGTATATGATTATATATAGAGAGTGTTTTGGCACCCTCTTATTTATTTATATGATTATATAGAGAGAGTGTTTTTTATTTATGGTTATAAATTATAGTTTTGGTTAATTTTTATTTATTTAAGAAATTATATACAGAGAGAATATAATTAAATATTATATTATTTTTAATTTGCTTTTTATCTATAATTATATATTATAGTTTTGGTTATTTTCATATATTTTATTTCTTAAATTTTAGAAATGGATATGTTTATGAACTATCTAAGATTATATACAAGAGCTTTTCCCAATTCCTAACTACATACATACAATGCTTCTTAAATTTTACAAATAGATATTGCTTCTTAAATTTTACAAATAAAATCAAACTTTAATGAATTTAATAATATATAGAGTAATGTTAATGTCTAACTTTTTGGAGCTGAACCAAGTCTACCAAGAGTAACTCATGTAGTTTCCTAGTAAATGGTTAGAATGGGTTATGGTCACTTTCACTATCAAAGCCCAAGACTTTATGTTACCAACCTTAGATAGGTTCTAGAACAACAAATATTTCCCCAAAGCATAGACACTTAATACCAAAAATAGTATTTTATTTTATGATCATAAATGGTTGTTTTCTTTAAATGTGTCTACCTATGATAATTCTTTTCTTTTTGGAAAAAAAAATACCTTATCTAGTAAATTTAAATTATTTTGTACCATTTAAAATATTTTATAATGAAAATCTCACGTTTTCCTTAAATTCTTTAGAGAAAATATGAATAGAACATGTTACCAGGTAGTTAGGTTGTTCAAAGAATTATCTCTTTTATTTTTTGATAATTCAAATTAATTTTTAGTTTGTTTTTTATGAATCAATTTACACTTACTAGTGATGATTATTGTGGATAACTAAGTTATAAACTAGTTAGAGATTGCAACTAGTAATGATTGTCTTCAATAATAAGTTATAAACTAAACATGGTGTCTAATATTCCAATTTTTAAATACAATTTCAATTAGTATACTTTATCCAAAATTAAATCACAATTTCAATTTATATACTTTATCCGAAATTAAATCAAAATAATTTGGGGATAAATTTTGGAATATTACTAGTTTTGATGAGTTAACTTATATTGTGATTGCAATTAAGTGAGATGATTAAATTTATTAAGTGAGATAAATTTAAATAATCATTTATTAAGTGAGATAATTAAATTTATTAAGTGAGATAGATTTAAATAATCATTTACATTGATTTTGTTTGTTATGCAGGTGAACTCTTTTGCATAAGTATTAGTATTCGTTCTCTTTTATACATCTTATGGCAACAACTAATAGCAAAATTTTAAATTTAAATTTATCAAGTAACATAGATTTAAACAATTATCTACATTTCTTTTCTTTGTTATGTATGTGAAGTCTTTTGCATACTTATATGTTGACATTCACTTTTCTACATCTTACCTCTGGTAGAAACAATAAATAACAAAATCGAAAGCATTGCCACTTAGTAGCTTCTTGTTATAGCTTCTTTTATAAGATTGCCATATATATAACATACCTTTTCCAACCACATTTATTATATTATAGATTCATACATTATAATTTAAACTAATTCCAAGTAAAGCGCATCCATAAAAGATGATTAGAAATCCCATTATGTATTGGAAAGATCGCATATCATAGTTCGTGTCTTAATCGTTTACCACGTCATGTTCACAAAAGAAGAAAGCATGGCAATTATTATATCATAGTGAACCAAATCCTTCATTCTACAAGGAATACAAAATAAATATAAACCTATAACACAAGCATATTACACATATATATATATTCAAATATTCAAATTTGGGTACATAAGAGTGAGTCAATATAGGGCAAATCCAATGTTTCAGAAAAATCACAATTTTGGAGTCATAACTTGTAGTAAAGTTATTTATATTTGTTTTTTAAAATGTTTTAATATAATTATATAATTTATATTTGAAACTTAAGTGTTGGAATTTAACGGGAAAAATGACTATAGACCCTTTTTCTAAGGGTAAATTTATCATTTAAACTTATTTTTCAAGCACAATAAATTTTTCAAAACATCATTATATTACTATTATTTTTGAAGGGTAATAAAATTACTAAAACTTCATTATAAATTACTACTAGTAAATTAGTAATATCAATACTTTTATCTTATTATTATATAAAATTATACTTTCCAAATTCCAACCATACTTTCAACTTTCAAGTTTCACTAAAATAGAAAAATATCAAGTTAGTAATAAGTATTATTTATAGCATCCATTCTTTTCTATTTTGTAAGTTTTCTTGATTTTTTTTTAAAGCAAACAAAAGTCATTTAACAATGATTTTTCTATTATTTTTTGTACTATTGTAATTAGCATCTACATAGTACAAATTTCAGTGCTCAATGCTCAACTAAATGATTTGAAAGTTGGAAGTGGAACTTGGAAGGCTCGAGCTTAAGCCTAGAGTCCCTTGGAGTTGGAGAGTGGACAGTGGAGGGTGGACTCTCGACACACAGTCTTGGAAAGCATTATCAAGATTCAAAGGTACTGCTTATAGAAATTTTTTGGTTTAGATTTAAAGATTTGTTTAAAAATCTATTGATTTGTTTAAAATCTACTATGATTTTCTGTATATTTTATGTAATGTATATATATTTAAACTCCATACTTAGAGTCGATACTACTAGATGCTCCTAGTTTCAAATTAATTTGGACAAATCAGTAGTTCATCTTGTAGCTATCAATGTGAATTGGGGTTCATCTTTACAGCATGGGTGTAATGGGATTCTGAAGTTTAACTTTGTAAAGGAGTTCAGTTCTAGCGACGTTGTTAGTCTGGAATATATCTGGGTTCATCCTCTTCAGCTTAGGGATATTGACGTTTTAAACCTGATATTAAACACAGTATCAGTTTAAATTCAAAAGAGAAAATGTCACTTTTCCTAGGTTAATCTCCCTCTGGCTATTGCTCGTTGTTTATGCTCAAAAGTGAGTATGACTTCTCGCAGTACACTGAAAATCTATAGAAATGGATAGTCCATGTACCCAACAATAGGATCAGGAAAGTAGAAAGTGTCTCTGTCGTATTGGTTGAGTGGGGCATTTAACTCAAATATTCTTGGTAAATCTAGGTTAGCAAGAAAAATTCGACCATAAGCTACAAGATCAGCTTTACCGCTTGCAATTGCTGCATTTCCATCTTCTCTAGTGTAACCTCATGTTGTTGATGTATTTGTAACTTTGGAATGTATTCACTTGTATATTTTATATAGTATTTCATTGTACCCCGACGGAGATGTTTGTTCCTTCGATCGGGAGAGTCATTAATACAATAAAGTCATGTAAAGTCATTGAGGTTAACCCTCCATTGTAAATCGGGGCAATAGTCCCCACAGTTGAGGGGTATTAGGGTTATTAGACTCTCCTAGTGAGGTTGGCCTCATAGAGTAAATGTCAAGTGGAAAACAAGTATAAATAGAGAGTGAGACTCTCTATTTGCAACACACACTCACTCAACTGTAGTGCATGAGTGAGAGAAGAGGATCTCGCACAAGTGAGAGAGAGAACAACTGTCAGAGATCATCCTTGTGTTTTGGGGTTTTACTTTTGCTATTGGTGCTCATTCTATCTTTGAGGAAGTTGTAGGGTTTTCTCCTTTATGGTTTCCCCGAGGAAAACTCTTTGTGTCTCTTGTCTCTTATGATTATTGTTGTGCATGTTATTCTCTCAGATAAGATCCTAGATCATATTGATTAAATGATAAAAATATAACATGGTATCAGAGCTAACCTGAGAAGAAGACACTATGCAACTACAGAAGCCAGGGATTCTTATTTTTTGGGTCTCTCTCTACAGATCATCAGCAAAAGGAGGCTAGGTTGACTCTCCATTGAAGGGTGCATCTTTCTGTCGAAGCAGAATCTGATTTTGAGCATTTTCAGTTTTTGACCTACCACTACAGTGGGAAATTATGGCTTTTCACAGAAGTGGAATTTTTTAGTGAGCCCAACATAGGATTTCTCTCCTCCTCAAAATCGAAGTTTAGAGACCAAGATCGAAGCTTTTGGTTGGGTAGAACTTCGGGAAAGTCAAACCCTATTTTGCCCCTGAACCAGAAAACCAGCATTGCAGAAGACCAGCTCCAGATCTAGTTCCGGCATCTCAAATTGGTAAGATCTAAATCTTTTGTATTTCCATTTGAGGTTCCGATTTAAGATGTCTCATCACACCAAGCTTGATGAAAATATTGAAGTAGCTGAAAACTTCCGAGCATAGAAGTATAGGATCTCATTAGTTCTTGAAGAAAATAAATTGGACACTTACATAAGTGGAGAAGTTCCAGTTCCAGAGGGAGATGAGGCTAAATCATTACATAAGAAGAACTTGTTCAAGGCCAAGAGGATTATTGTTGATTCTATCAAGGATCACCTTATACCACAGGTTTCTTCCCTAAAGACACCTAAAGAGATGTTTGATTCCTTGACCAAGATATTTGAAGAGAAGAATACAAATCGGAAGAGGAATTTGAGAAACCAATTGAAGAATGTAAATATCCGGAATGCAGATAACATACAATCATACTTTACAAGACTCTCTCAAATTAAAGAACAACTTGAAGAAGTAGAAGAAGAAGTAAAGAATGGAGAAATTGTGATGACCACCTTGAATGGTCTCCCTAGGTCATGGGACTCCTTCATTCAAGGGATTTGTGTTAGAAGAAAATTAGTCGCTTTGAGTAGGTTGTGGGAGGAATGCTCACAAGAAGAAGCTCGGATAGTAGCTCGAGAAGAAAAGATGGGAAGTGAAGATAAATCTCTCACAACACACACCAAGAAATTCAGAAAGGACCACCATCATCCCAAAGGTAAGCATTCTCACCAGAAAGATATCCCTAGAAGATATAGCAAAGATCTATCTAAAATTAGATGCTATACCTGTGATGAGAAAGGACACTTTGCCAAAGATTGTCCCAGAAATAGAGGTAGCTCCCACAAGAAGAAGGACATCAAAAGAAAACATCGTGCTCACACTGTAGAGGATGATGAACCTCACAGAAAGAGACTCAAAGAAGAAATTGAAGATTCTTCAAGTGATGAAGAGTATGTTATTATTTCTGCCCTCACGGGGACTGTTACACATGGAAGCAATGATTGGATCATAGATAGTGGGGCTTCCAAACATATGAAGGGATTCAAAGAATCCTTTGTGAAACTATCTGAACATGAGTCACCCCACAAATTAAAACTTGGGGATGACTACTAGTATCCCATAAAAGGTAGTGGTGAATCCTCCTATAAGCTAGACTATGGAAAATCTATGAAGATGAAGGATGTCTTGTTTGTATTAGGACTAAAGAATAATATTCTCTCCATATCTGCATTGGATGCAAAAGGTATGAGGGTTGCATTTGTAGATGGCCAAGTCCTTATGTGTCCAAAGGGGAAAACTATAAATGATGCAGTAGTGATTGGAGAGAAACAAGGAAGCTTATACAAATTAAAGGGCCAACCAGAACAAGCCTTAGTCCATGACTCAATAGAGCCAAGTGAATTTTAGCATAGAAGGCTTGCACATGTACACTATAGGGCACTACCACTTGTAAGCAAAGTTGTTGAAGGTCTTCCAGAATTGTAGGGAAAGCATGAAGGAATTTGCAAAGGATGTGCAAAGGGAAAGAACATAAAGAAGAAATTCGTGAGAGTAAGGCAAAAGGAATCTTGGAAATCATTTCGATGCATGCAGTCCGATGTCATCTAGTTCATTCAGTGGGTATGTATATTATGTTTCTTTCATTGATGATTTTTCTAAGAATACGTGGATATACTTCTTGAAAAGCAAGGATGAAGTATTCAGTAAATTAAAGGAATTAAAAGCCTTGATTGAGAACCACACAAAGAAGAACATCAAGACCTTTCGATCAGACAATGGCGGAGAATTCACATCAGATGAATTCAAAGAATTATGCATAGAGTCAGGGATTAAGAGGGATTTGACAACAATAGAATGGGGTTACAGAAAGGAAGAATAGAATTATTATGGAAGCAGAAAGGGCAATGCTTCATGATAAAGATCTTCCTATGAATCTATAGGCAGAAGCTACTAGGACAGTTGTGTGTATATAGAACCGTACTCCGCATAGAGTGCTTGAGAACAAGACACTAGAAGAAGTCTTCTCTAGTAAGAAACCATAATTCATCCATCTCCAAATATTTGGTTGTCCATTGTACATACACATTTCGAAAGAAAAGAGGACAAAGTTAGATCCTTTAGGAAAGAAGGGTATATTTGTGGGATATAGTGAAAGCTTGAAAGCTTACATAATATATTTCCCAGGATTCAAGAATATCGACATCAGCAGGGACATGACTTTTGACGAAGACTCAACTTACAACAAATACAGAAAGAGACCTGTTGAAGACATTAAAGAAACAGAAGTACCTAGGATCTGAGACACAACTATGAACGATGCAAATCCAGAAGAAGATTGAGAAATGGAAGAACCTCAGGAACCTGTAGATCCACTCTAGGAAAAGAATCCTTACAAGAGGAAACCTGCATGGATACGAGAGGCTATCCAAGGTGCAGAGAGATATGGGGATTCAGAATAAATGCACAGAGAAAGGAAGAGAACTAGGTCCTCCTCCAGTTATGTAGCCCTACTATGTGACATCATTAATAAAGAGCCTTTCAACTATCAAGAAGCACCAGAAAAGAAAGAATGGAAGGATTCTATGATCAAGGAGTACTAGTCGATCATGAAGAATGATGTCTAGGATGTGGTCCCGACACTAGAAGGGAAGTCTGTTGTAACTTCCAAATGGATCTAGAAGATCAAGCATGCCACAGATGGCAACATAGAGAAGTATAAAGCAATATTTGTGGCATGTGGCTTCTCCCAGAAAGAAGGGAAAGATTATGAGGATACTTTTGCACCTGTAGCCAAATACACTTCCATCATATCAGTACTTTCTCTGGCTGCAGTAATGAAATGGAAGATACACCAAATGGATGTCAAGACAACATTATTGAATGGTGTAGTATAAGAGGAAGTGTATGTGGAATAGCCACTCGGTTTTAAGACATGTGACAGGGAGACTCATGTGTGCAAATTGAAGAAGGCCCTGTACGGTTTGAAATAGGAACCCATGACATGGTACGACAAAATCGAAAGCTTCCTGACTGGCTTGGGATTTACCAAGAGTAAAGTGGATTCCAACCTTTACTATAAGGTTGAGGAAGGGAACCCAATGATAATCCTACTGTATGTCGATGACCTTCTTGTGACAGGTGAGGATGGGTTGATTGCTGACACGAAGAGGAAGCTTGCTGCCAAGTTTGAGATGAAAGACTTGGGTATGATGCACTACTTTCTAGGCATGGAGGTGTGGCACAATGCAGATGGAATCTCCCTGGGACAAGGGATGTATGCAGTAGATATTCCGAAGACGTTTGGGATGATTGACTGCAAGGCCATGACCACACCTATTGTTATCAGCCAAAATGGCACTTCTCTGTCCAAGTGCTGACATTCATCATGTTGGTACAAAAAATGACAATTTGGATTGAAGTGGCCAAAACAATATAGGTGTGCATGAACTTTGATTCATTATCTTCAGACCAGCCTTATATATTTTTATTCTGAGTTTTGGGTTGCATACGCGACTATGTGCATTTCAACTTGTGTGTCATATGTGACTATGTGCATTGCAACCCGCGTATACCTTGCATATGCGAGTTCCCTTTGAGCAACCCACGTATCATACGTGCATTGCCTATATTAATACTCATGTATACCTTAATTAAACCTTAAAAAATATAAATCATGATTAGAGATGATTAGTTGGGCCCTAATCCATAACTATCCCAATTGTCTCAATCATCCTAACCTTCGAAACCTCTCTATTTCCCAAAGTATAAATAGAGGCATTGGGATGGGGCTAATCAATCAATTTTTGGAGAGAAAAGTTATGATGGTGGTATACCTTCAGAGTCTTGGAGTAGAAGAACTCAGAGTCCTCGGTTGCAGAGGATTCCTTGGAAGCTGGGTTGTATTCTTACCTATTTACCTTTTGTTAATAAAGAGAATTCTTCTTCCAATATTGTATTGTGCTTGTCTCATGTATATTGGTTTAATGAATATGTTCAATGATTTTATTAATATGTTTTTCATCTAACCTCTAATTTATATATATATGTGAGATATTGCTTAAATAATTGGCTCTTTGCAGGTGAAGAGAAGCATCTTTAGAAGCTTTGGAGAGGATTGGAGCAAGAGAAGACCAAGCTTGGATCAACCATCATAAACCAGGTAAGCCAAGATATCTTCCTATTCTCATTCCAATTTCTATAAAGGATGATTTTCTGCAAGTCTAATAGTAAGTTGGTAACCCCAGACCCTAGGTTACAAGGGTGAAATGTCTTGTACAACAGAACTGGCGACTCCGCTGGGGAGTCTAGCCTGCTGTGGGTTTATCCTATAGGTTCTTTACAAGTCTTTGTTCTGATTCTGAGTGTTGTCTTTTTTATCTTACATTTGATTTACAGTGTAGTGTGCCCAGAAGCCTTTACTGTTTTTTTTTTCTTTTTTTTGAAATTTTTTTAGTTGTATACACGAGTTGTTGTTATACACTGTCGCATATAAAACCTTGTATACGCGGGTTGCTCTATAAGATAGTCGCGTATGGTACGCGGGTTTCCTGCATACATAGTCGCGTATATTCGGTAGCAGTATAAAATTTGGGTAGGGTTTTCTTGTCCCTATCTTGTTTGATTTTTTGCTTGTTTGGGATTATTCTGTTGTTGGCATGACTCTGTGATTATAAGGTCTTGCATGTCACACCTTTTGCTTATTTTCAATCCTTTGAGATTTGTTTATTTGAATTTTCTTTCATTTAGTGATTTGAAGTTGGTCCTCCTGCTTGGTTGATAAGTTCAGTGCTTTGTGTCTAGGTCAGTAATCAGGGCTTTGGATACTTTATACTCTGTACTAAATTTTGTAGTGTTAGTTTGTCACTTGTTCTTTTGTGAATCTAGTGGACTTTTTGGGTTCAATAGTCTCTCCAAGTCAGGTTTTTTCCAAGTATTCTTCTTGATTGATTGAAGTTGGTTATTTTGGGTCCTTTATACCTCATTTTACTCATTATATGCTCTGATTATTCAAACTTGCTCAAAGAATTTGCATTCAGTTGCATTGTAGTTTTTGAAGAATTTGAAAAAGTGAAGAAAAAACATCTTATAGTTTTGCATTTAGTTGCATTTAGTCGTTTTCTTTTCAACATTTTTCAAGTAAAATTTCAAAAATTATAAAAGAAGTCTTAGTTTTCTTGCACTTAGTTTTAATTTCATTAGCTTATATTTGCAAAAAAGAAAATAAATTTGGTTTAAGTAGTTGCAATTTGCTTTATACATCATTTTGCTTTTTCTTATCGAGTCTATAACATCACAGTATTTCATGCCATTTACCTTCTGACTAAGAACAGACCTTAAAATGAACAATATAATTTAAAAATTATTAGTAAGTTTTATTTTATAGGCTCATACACCAACTAGCTTAGGCTAGACTTGTGGAATAGGGAGTTTAAACTCTCCACAAGTGTTTAAATTCAGACGTAGTTGGCCAATCAATAGGTAAACCCTCTTCTATGTTGACTGTATCTAGGAAGCTCCTCTCAAACGGGAGTTAAGCACGAGGCCCCGCGGAGGCTTGGACTAAGGAGATAACCCTCTGATTCCTTGTCAAAGCGTAAACTAAGGTTTTTGCGCATCTGGGGACTTCTGTCATTCGACAGGGTTTCAGGCTCTACTACCCTACCCATGTGTATGAACTGGGCTTGTGACTGTCCCCTCATAATGTCAATATAGTTGTGGTAGCCTTTAGTCTTTTTGACATCTAGGGTTCATACACAAGTACACCGAAAGGCTATTTCTGCTTGACCTTGGACGGACTTGGAAGGTAACCCTGGTAGAAGGTGTGGGAGGGTGGTGGGTGATTCCTCCGCTTGTGCCTAAGAACATCTACAAGGATGCCAAGTAACTGTCTCTCATCTTTCTTTTGGAAATAATATCATATACCCCTTGTGTTTTTGTGGATTTAGGAAATTTTGTAGTGGTTGTTGTGTAGTTTGTTTGTGTTTAGCCAAACTTAGGGTGTGAAGAGTCAAATTTTCAATCATGGAGGACCAACCTCTCAGAAGGTCAAGAAGGTTGCAAAACCTTCCTCTATTTACTACAGTGGAGCCTCCACCGCCCCCTCAAAGGCGGAGATTAGACACAAACAATTCCTTTAAACCGGTAGGAATTAGTGAAATTCTGGGTGAACCAGAACTTAGGAAAAACCAGGTTGATACAACCACAGTAGAGATAAAAGACTTGCAGGATGACGAGTTTGCAAGAAATTTAATTCCCCTCTTACTGACCTAAACGATCCTGTGATCGTCCAAGTTCGTCCTTTCAATTCACCTGTGATTGGTGTTCCTGTGAGCAGATTAATGTCTAGTGCAGGAGAAAGTCCTTCTACCCCCATCTCAGCTATTCCGGCTGAAGGAGTGCCACCTCCCCCGATTGGTACCCCTAAAACAAATATACCTGCTACTCCCTTAACACTAGCTAGTCGGGTGGTTCAACCACTGGATTCCACAAATGTAGTAGGAATTTCTGGTGGGGTGATCACTGGGATTCCTAGTGTACCTTCTGCTTCACCTTCTTTTGTACACACTGCTCAAAGTGGTCCTATTGGATCCTCTTCATTTGTCCAGGTTTTTCCTTTAAATGGGGGGCACATTCCCTCATCCACTCCATATGTAGGCCCCACACTTGCAAATGTAGGGGTTCAATTTGGAAACACTAACCCTTATGGTCAAGGTTTTCAAACGCCGATTTCGGCTCCTTTCACGAGCTCTCCTTTCTCAATTTTTTGTAGAGGGATACCTGCTCCTGTTTTCCAAACTCCAGTTTCAACTGGAGCAGCTCAAACCACATACACTGCACCACATATGAACAATCCACTGGCTTATGGGTGAAATCATTTTCAAAGTAGTCAGACTACTTCGCAACCGATAGATGGGGGCAACCCTGCCTTTACTTTTGGGAACCAGGGGGCAAGTCCTTCTACTTCCCAAGCTCATACTTTTTAGGCTCTAGTTAGGCCCAAACTTCCCTTCCTAGCAACTTTGAACTTGCCAGATTTGTCCAAGTTAATAAATGACTCGATGAAATATAATGCTACCTGGCCACTTGGCCCTACCAAATTACCCTCGGATATTCCAAAATCCGAAGGAAAAGTTAGTGAAGACCCAGGGGATCATATCACCACCTTTCACTTTTGGTGCTCTTCCAACTCACTGAACGATGACACCATTTAGTTGAGATTGCTCCAAAGAACTCTGACTAGTGCCGCAGCAAAGTGTTACATTGAACTTCCCTCTACTGTGTTTGAGAGTTTTTGGGACTTAGCTAATGTGTTCCTTAACCATTTCCAACTTCTTGTCCGGTATGACGCCAGCACAGACTTATTGTCCACCTTTCGGCAAGACAAAGCCACTCACATTTTGGATCACATCCAAGAGTGGTGAAGGAAAAAGAGGCTCATTAAGGCCATTATCCCTCCCGAGTTTTTGTTAGAATGGTTCCTTAAGTCCTTGTTGTTGTATATATCTAAGGATGTATCCACTTCGGGAGTAACTAATGAGGAAGAGGCTATCCTCAGGGCCCAGTAGTTAGATTTGATATACTCTCAGTCTGGGATTCTATATGAAATCATGCTTGATGCATCGCGGCCAACATATAGTGTCGAGAAACCTAAGCCTGGACCCCACGTCGATGGTGTGGTTGGTTTAGTTAAATCTCCCACTATATAATCTTTGGCAAAACAACTCCATGAGTTGTCTGTTAAACAGTCTACAGTAGAGGCAACAAAGGCTTCCCCCTCATCCCAAAATGCAAATGTTTTTTCTCAATCCTCCCAAAAGGGCAGTCAGCAGCCCGGTGGGAAAAAGAATAAGGGTAAGAAAGGTGAGGGAAGCCAAAACAAGCCGAAACCCACAAATAATGCTGATGGGGGAAAAAAAGAGAAGAAGAAGGTGATATTTCCATGTAAGTTGTGTCAGGAAGATCACCTGACCCATCAATACCCTCTTATGGATCAAGCTCATAAGGTGCTAAAAAATCAACAACCAGCTGTCCTAAAGGATCCATTTCCCCAAGGACAGAATGCAGCTTCAGTTTCTAACGTAGCAGGGAGCACTTCTAATGCCCCTGACCAAAACTATATCAACATGGTTTGATCCCAAACCTTGCTCCAGACTAGAAACAAGAACTATGAGACGGAGGCTCCTGAGAAGGGTAAGTCTATAGGCGAAACTTAAAACCTTCTCACAATTGAAAAAACTATTGAAACTATTCCTAAGATACCAGAAGGTGTCTTCAAGAAAGCGTTGCACAATCCTAATGCTAGGGATGCACCCAATTATTCTGTAGTTGAATATTTAGCCCAAACCCCTTGTGCGATGTCGGCTTTGGAGGTGTTATAGAGTTGTCCCACTCAGTGAGATGCAATATTAGCTACCTTAGGTAGTATGGATTCATCAAGCCTCATGGCGAAGTTTAATTTTTCTGATGTCAAAATTCATCTGCCGTATCATGTGGCCTTGTTGATAGATGTCATCCATGGCGGAAAACCATTGGAAGTTCAGTTGTCGACGAGGGTGCTTCCACATGTGTCATGTCCTTGTCTTTCTAGAAGGCTCTTGGATCTCCAGAGTTAGTTCCATCGATCACCCTACTTACTGCTTTCGATGGAAGGTCATTTCAATGGGGAGAAGTTGGACTTATGCCATGTCTCTAATTGCATCGGCCGTTCTTTGGGTGGTAGTGTTTCCGCACGAAGGGAAGTTGTTTACAGTAGACCAACTCAATTTCACTTGGAAGGGCCACATGGAAACTAATGAGTCCACCGTGCCATTGGTTGATCAGGTCAAACCTAATTCAAAGAGCTTAGGGGCTAGAATGTATTCATCATTAATGGGCACATTCGATATCCCAACCTTGATTAATTACTTAGGTTCTACTAGTGTAGGGAAGTCTATTGCAACCGTTGGAGATAGAACAGATCCTTGGGTTCTTCCATCCCATCATGAACCTGAAGTACCTTATCAGCAGTGGAATTAGCCTATCAAGCTATCGTTACCACCACTGTTGATCCTGTTTCGGTTCCTCCTACAGTCTCAGACGAGTTGGAAGAATCCTATCTTCCTGCTTGGGTAGAGAACTCTTTGTATACTGACGATTGCTTAGACATGGTTTTGCCTTTAGACGAATCCATTTTGGAAGCCATGAGTGGGCGAGATAAGATCTATGAATATCTTAATCATAGATCCTACTTTCTTCCAGAATTAAGCAGGATTGAAAATCAAGAGTTCCATGTGAGACTGGCAGGTGATGCTGATATACCAATTAACCCCTTACCAAGGGAGGGAATCTTTGCCGAGGGGAATATGGCAAACATTTCTGTTACTATTCTTATCAACATCTCTGCAAACCCCAATGTTGTGGAAAATGTATATATTGGTGCAAACTGCTCTCCGGAGGAGATTGCTATCTATACGACCTTGTTTAAAGAGTTTTGTGACGTGTTTTCCTGGTCATATGAGGAGATTACAGGCATAGATCCATCGATAGTCGAACATGAAATCCGAACCTATCCTGATGCCAAACCAGTTCGAAAAAAACTTAGACCTGTCAATCTGCGTAAAGCAGAATCCGTTAAGGCTGAAGTTGAAAAGTTGCTGAAAGCTGGTTTTATTTACCTGATAGCTTTGACAGAATGGGTATCCAACCTTGTTCCTATCGATAAAAAGCAAGGGATGATACGTGTGTGTACTAACTTTCACGATTTAAACAAATCTTGTCCTAAGGATAACTACCCCGCACCATTCATAGATCAAATCATTGATGCTTGTGCGGGGAGTGAATACTTTTCGTTTATGGATGGTTTCTCTGGGTATAATCATATTCAAATAAAATAGGAAGACCAACATAAAATAACTTTCATTTGTCCTTGGGGTACATTTGTGTACAAGAAAATGCCTTTTGGATTAAAATATGCAGGGGCTACCTTTCAACGGGCACTGAATTTTTCCTTTCATGACATTAAGTCTATTATCAAACCCTACCTAGATGATCTTCCAATGCATTCCCATAAGAGGATTGATCTACCCTCACTTTCCTAGGCTCATTAAAATTTAACAAGAAAGATAAGGAAGAAGTTTTCTTTTTGGGTTACAGATGGTGGAAACATGTCCTCCTTGAACATAGCACTCTCTGAACTTTCTAATACTCATGTCTCAGTGTACACTTCCAGTTTCAGCTATCACTTTGAGTTTTCTTACTCCTCCACTTGTCCTTTATACATGGGGAATATGATCATGTCTCCTACATGACAGATAAGTCTAGTTGTCCTATTTGCAAAGTTAAAAGATGCCTTGGGTCATCTCTGTGTCATGCTCATTGTTCAAAGATTTATCCCTACATCTGATTATTATCCTGATTCCATCATTATCCTATCTGAATATTACTTGTGTCTACGTTCCCTTATCTAGTTCCTAGTCACTCTTTTGATTCATTGGAGGATCTATTGCCTTCCTCATCACAACATGGTTTCTCATCAGCACTTCCTGAAGAAGAAGACCTAGAGTTTTGACGATGGTACCTTAGGATTCACTATCATCATTGGTGAACTCATTTGCTTCAGTTGTCAGTTTTCACCTATTGATTGACAATCTGTTGAATCCTTTCCATGTTCAACTTCAACACATCTATTCACATGGCCTAGATTGTATTGGTTCCTTTGGATTTTGAGGAAGACCTTAGGTTTCCATCTATAACCTAAGATGCGCAAGATTTTGTTGTGTTCACCTACACAGCTTCCAGATTTTGAAGACTCATCATTGTATATTGTGGCTTTGATCCACCTTTGTAATATACGCGGTCTTATACCCGTATCATATGATATAATCAAATATTGTAAATGAGCTAGTGTTCCAGTATATTGAACATGGCATCCTCAGATATGATTTTGTATATGACATTGATATGTATTTGTTTCAGGTACTTCCTTTGCTTCCTTGGAATTCTGAGTTCTCCAAGACTAAGATTGTAATGTATTTCGGCCATCGCTTCCCTCTGACCTCACAGATTAGGGAGCATTTGTTATCATCCAAAATGGCACTTCTTCGTCCGAGTGCTGACATTCATCATGTCGGTACACAAAAGGACAATTTGGATTGAAGTGGCCAAAACACTATAGATGTGCATGACCTTTGATGCATTATCTTCACACCAGCCTTATATATTTTTATTCTGAGTTTTGGGTTGCATACGCAACTATGTGCATTGCAACTCATGTTTCATACACGACTATGTGCATTGCAACCCACATATAACTTGCATATGCGAGTTCCCTTTGAGAAACCCACGTATCATACGTGACTTGCCTATATTAATACTCGTGTATACCTTAATTCAACCTTAAAAAATATAAATCACGATTAGAGGAGATTAGTTGGGCCCTAATCCATAACTATCCCACTGTCTCAACCATCCTAACCTTCGAAACCTCTCTATTTCCCAAAGTATAAATAGAGGCCTTGGGATGGGGCTAATCAATCAATTTTTGGAGAGCAAAGTTATGCTGGTGGTATACCTTCAGAGTCTTGGAGCAACAGAACTCAAATTCCTTGGTTGCAGAGGAGTCTTTGTGTCAGAAGTTGGGTTGTATTCTTACCTATTCACCTTTTGTTAATAAAGAAAAATATTCTTCCAATCTTGTATTGTGCTTATCTCATGTATATTGGTTTAATGAATATGTTCAATGATGTTATTAATATGATTTTTATCTAACCTATGATTTATATATATATGAGATATTGCTTGAAGAATTGGCTCTTTGCAGGTGAAGAGAAGCATCCCTAGAAGCTTTGGAGGATATTGGAGCGAGAGAAGACCAAGCTTGGATCAACCATCATAAATCGGGTAAGCCAAGATATCTTCCTATTCTCATTCCATATTCTATAAAAGCTGATTGTATGCAAGTCTAATAGTAAGTTGGTAACCCCAAACCCTATGTTACAAGGGTGAAATGTCTTATACAACACCTATGGTATCGAACCTAAAGCTATTGAGTGATGCTTCATCAGAGTCGGTTGATGCTACGATGTATCGTCAGATGATTGGGTCATTGATGTACTCGACAAACATGAGACTAGATATTTGCTTTGCTGTGAACACATTGAGCCAGTTCCTGATGGATCGAAGACTTGTTCACCTTATTGCTGCAAAGCATATTATGAGGTACCTGAAGGGTAGAGTTGACTATGGGCTCAAATATGAAGTGAATTAGAAGATTAACCTGGAGGTTTATGTGGATTCGGATTGGGCAAGAAGTTCCATTGATAGGAAGAGCACTTTGGGGTACTACTTTAGTATGGGATCAGGTGTGATCTCTTGGTTTAGTAGGAAGCAGTCCCGCGTGGCATTAAGTACAGCTAAAGTAGAGTATGCCGCAGCTTGTTCGGCTATTTGTGAGGCAGTGTGGCTAAGGAAGCTACTATTGAATTTGTTTAATCTCTAGTTGGATGCTACTTGTATATATTGTGACAACCAAAGTTGTGTAAAGTTGTCAGAGAACCCGATGTTCCATGACAAGTTGAAGAACATCGAGATCAAATATCACTATATCAGGGATATGGTGCAAAGAGGAGCAGTGAAGCTCTAGTATGTTGCGATGGATGAGCATATAACTGATGTGTTGACCAAGCCATTAGCCAGAGTGAAGTTTGAGTACTTCAGAGAGAAGCTTGGTGTTCATCAGATCGAAGTTCCTTCCAAGGAAAAGGGATGAGTCTGAAATCCATTCTGACATGGTGGAAGGATTGGTTCCTCCCATGGTCAGATGTAAGTGTTGTTCCTTTCTGACATGGGGGTAGGATTGGTTTCTCCCATGGTCAGATGTAAGTGCTGTGCCTTTCTGACATGGTCGCAGGATTGGCTCCTGCCATGGTTAGATGTAAGTGCTGTGTAATGTCCCGGTTTTGACGCCATTACATTAGATGTATATGATGTATAAATTGTAAATGATCAGGGTGTGGAGCTAAAGGCCAAGGCCCCACCATTGATCGGTTATGTTATGTTTTGGATTTGAATTTTCACCGATGGTATATCGGGGCATGCGGCATATATTATGACGGTCATCATGTAAATATGCATCTATAATTAAAAATGAACCCGACCAGCTACGATCGCGGCAACTAAAATGAGAAAGGGGCATGATTTTCACAAGGATAAGGATGGGGAAATTGTCAACCTTGGCCAATGAGAGAAAAACCCATATGTCTTCTTCCTTTGTTTTATTCCAACCACTTTCATTAAGAAAGGCTGCTGGTGGTTGAGGCAGTTATGGTCTTGGAAGTGGAGTGGCAGGACTGTCAGTCCTCACCCACATGCACACTCTACCCATGATTTTGATGTTCATCCTCTCACGCAGATCTTCTTCTCCCCACGACTGTGCAAAAATTCTCATGCACTTGCAATTCGCGTTCCCCCCCCATTGTTGTTCATTCTCACGCAAAGGGATTCTTTCCTGTTTTTCGTCTTCACGGACAGGATTTTGCTGGATTTAACCACGCAGTAGTTTTCCTTTGCAAATTGGAGAATGGTGTGGCTCCGTCCTTTACTCATGGGTTGATTTGTGGGTTCTGCATTGTGGTTGTATATGCACCGGTTGGGATACTGTAAATTTGTCCCCAAGTGTGGTCTGCATACGTTTTTCCTCAGCGGCCTCGACTGTGAAAACGAACTGCTGTTTTCCCATGTATGTTGGTAATGTATGCTAATTACATTCCAGAACTGTTCTTTCCCCATGTCCACTAATACGTTTGGGACTGTATGATTCGCTTGGGATTCGTTTTCCCTGTTTAAGCTGTGACAGCTAAATTAATTGCCCGAGTGCAATGTTTGGTCTTCGGACTGTGAGAGGAGCAGGGATGTTGGCTTAGATTTGCTTGATAAACCTAGTGGCTGGAAACCACACAAACAGAGCTAGAGGGCTGGCCTTCTTCTCCATCACCCATGAATAGCACTGGAAGGGAATGCAGGGCTTGAGGGACTGTGTAGCAGACAAGGGACTGATTCCTTGTGTTGGGTGTGTTTGGGTGTCTTAGAGGTCAGGCTAGTTCTGGTGTAGGTGTTCTTGGCTCTGTAATGGGCTCACCAGCTTAGCAATTTGCCTTCTCCAGCTCCCTAATGGCCTGATAAACCCAACTCTGTTGGCTTGGCTGTGTGTTTTGTGTATCCTTGGCTATGTGTAAGCCTGCTAGTTCCCTTATTCCTTGGAGAATCATGCCCAGCTCGGGGGTGGCAGCGCTGCTGAGAGATTAAGGAGCACGCTGGCCTATGGTTGGGTGGAACGTTGTAGCGACGTAGCTAGTTGCGGAAGGAGTTTTCATAAGATAAGTGATCTTGCCCATTTTACTGCTGCAACCTTACTTTCTGTTAATTGTTATGAGATGAACATGCTTGTATGAATGAATGTTTCTTCCGCTGTGTATGATAAATAATGGAATATATGCATTTCTACTTCAATGCATTTTATTTCAGCATATCAGCATGTTATTTTATGAATTCATATGTTTATGGGGCACTTAGCCCGTTGTGATTAGAGTTTGGGTCGCGTCCTCTACGCTAGTTGGAGGCATGGGGACGTGACAGTATGGTATCAGAGCTAATGTTGCAACATGGGCTTGCATGAGCCTTGAAGGATTGCAGTGACAGAGGCAGCGTTTCTTCTACCCAGCAGCAAGTAGTGGAAGACTGTAAAAATTCAAAAAATTTGTTGAAGTGTTGAACAGTCGGGCCATTAGTAGAATTGACGTCCGCCGTTGCGGAAAGGTTAGTGGTTTCCTGTCCGTTGTTGCGGATGTTGAAGGACTTTCGACATGGCGGAAGCGTAGCGGAAGTTTGCCCGACGGGGCACAGTTGGAAAGAAAAGCAGAGAAACTTCCGCCGTTGCGGAAGAGTTCTCGAAGTGGAACTTCCGTCGTTGCGGAAGAATTCGTGAAGTGAACTTCCGCCAATCGGAAGAGAAAGTGGTTCCCCGTCCACCGTTGCGGAAGCCAAAAGCTCTAAGGATGCCGACGCTGACCAGGAAAAGTTAAGGTTTGGCAAGCCGCCATTGCGGAAGCCAAATCCATTTGGCTTCCGATGTCAGAAGTCCGCCGGCGCCAAAAAGTTAAAAATTTCTCCAAGTAAAGAGCGGCCGTCGGAAGGAGTTGGCCTTTGGTGTGCCATCGTTACGGAATCCAAAGTCATTTGGCTTCCGATGTGCAAATACCGCCGACGCCTGAAGTGGAAATTTTCTAAGTAAACAGCCCAGTCGGAAGAGAAAGCGTTTCGTGAGCCGCCGTTGCGGAAGCGAAAGTGCTAAGTCTTCCGATGAGAAAGACTGCCGATGCTGATGCCAGTCAAAAAGTTCAGTTCACCAATCTGAAGTGAAAGTGGTTTGTGAGCCACCATTGTGGAAGCAAAAGCAATAAGTCTTCTGATGGGGAAAGTCCTCCGATCGTCGACATGTCAAAAAGGTTGAGGCTCGAAGTTGGTTCACCAATCGGAAGAAGTTATTGTCTGTAGTGCCATCGTTGCGGAAGCCAAAGTCATTTGGCTTCTGATGTAAAAGGACTGTTGATGCCGATCAAGCCAGTTCACCGATCGAAAGGAAGAATGCTTCTGAGAGCCGTCGTTGTGGAAGAGGAAGTGATTGAGCATCCGCCATTGCGGAAGCCAAAGCACTAAGACTTCCGATGTGGAAAGACATCCGACAGCCGATGAGAAGGGAAGGAAAATTTTGAGTTTTTCCATGGGATTTCTCAGCAGATTTCGACTGTTTTCAGAGGGATTTTTCAGTTGTTTTTTAGTGAAATTTCAGGGCTGGAAAGGAGAAAAGAGGCAGCAATCTTATGCGCCAGATTGCGTGAAAACCCAACAATTTACAAACAAAAAAAAAACGAGGGCGCTGCCCTCGACCCGCCCTGCAATGGCGCAAGGAAGCCACAAGGGGGAAAACCCCCTTAACCCCTGTCGTTCCCCTCAGATAGACGTTCTTAATGAAGAAAATTTTGTGTGTTTGGGGAAAATTGTTATTTTATGGTATTCCCGGGAAAGGTAAGTGATTATGATTTATATCAATGTTATGCATCTAAAAATTGTGTTATTAACACGTTTGCATAATCATAGTCACCTTAAAGAGAAGTATTCCAGGCAGTACAGTTGGTAAGTAAGTGGTGGTTTAGTATGAGAACCCATGATGGGTATGATGCTCGGGATTCTTATGAGCAAGCAGAAGATGCCATGGGAGAAAATGTCCATAATAGAAACGATGACATTGAGTCTAATGGAAGGAGATTCCAAGAGACACCGTCAGATGTTGTAGCCACTATGAGAAGCCTAATCAAAGCCCAAGAAGAGCAGCATCAGTTGAACGCTGCAATGTTGCAGAGTTTGATAGACTTGCAAAGGAAGATAGATTCTGGATGAGGTACAGCAAGACCAGAAGGCAGTAAGAGCAGCACTAGGAGAAGGAGAAGGACTTCCAGTGGATCATCTGATTCTGAAGAATCCAACGGGGATTGAAGTTCTTCTTCTCATAAAAGAAAAAGAAAGAGACACCATAGGGATTGCACTCGAGATGAATTCAAGAAAGCTAAACCTCCTACGTTTGATGGTGAGGTAAAGACTGGACAAGAGGCTGAAGCTTGGCTTCTTGGTATTAACAAGTACTCTCAAGTGCATGATTATTCAGGAAACATGAAGGCAAGAGTTGCCATATTCAATCTAAATGGAAGAGCATCCATTTGGTGGGAACACTTCAAGCAAGTGAAGAGGATCAGTGAAAGGAGGCTTAAGTGGAAACAGTTCAAGAAGTATTTCAAGCAGAAATACCTCTCTGACAAGTATTATGATGACAAGATTAAGGAGTTCCATGAGATGAGATTGGGACAACAGACCATGGAAGAGTATGCTAATAAGTTTTTGGAGCTATTGAGGTATGTTCGGTACATCAGAGACGAAAAAGTAAAGGTCCAGCGTTTTCTGAGTGGATTACCTCAGTCTTACAAAGATAGAATTGAGTTGTATGAACCTAGAACTCTTGAAGAAGCGATAAGAAAGGCTAAGTATTGCTATGAGCAAAGCAAAGGTAAGCTAGATTTCCATAGGGCATGGAAGGACAAGAGGAACGAGAAGTTTGACCAAAGAAAGAAAGGTTTCAAACCTTCTAGCTTCAAGAATCAGCAGAAGCAGCCCTCCTAAGCTGCGAGTAAGCCGGTTGGAGTGATAGGAGAAAATACTAAGGATCCACAACAGAATAGAGGGCCACTTCAATGTTGGAAATGTGGAGGACCCCACATGCGTAGAAATTGTCCACTCGAGAACGAGGGTGCAAGGCCAGCTTATAATGTTCAAGAAGCAGAAACAATGGGTCAAGTAGCAAGGGCAGTTCCTAGGATTTATGTAGCACTGGAGGACCGTCAAGCGGATCACCAGTCAACTGTGGTTGAAGTAGCAAGTAAGATTGTTGAGCAGTCTGTTTCTATTTTGATTGACCCTGGTTCTACGTACAGTTACATTACTCCTAGAGTAGTGGAGATTTGTGCTTTTAAGAAAGTAAAGCATAGGAAGTCTTGGTTAGTTCAGCTAGCCACTGGAACTAAGAGAAATGTTAGTGAAATGATAGAGAAATGTCCATTGGTCATGAATGGGTTGGTCACTTGTATAGACCTAAATGTGCTACCGCTTGGTTCCTATGATGTTCTCATTGGAATGGATTGGTTAGAATCTCACAGGGTGAAGCTTGACTGTTACAATAAGACTTTCGAATGCATGGATGAAGAAGGGAACCTAGTAGTTGTGAAAGGAATTCCAAAGGTGATTTCAGTAAGGCAGGTTTCAGCAATGCAGTTAAAGAAGTTCTGTAGGAAGGGTTTCCAGTTGTATGCAGCTCATATTTTGGAAACATCAGGAGATGAAACTCCGAGGTTGGAGGACTATCAGATGTTACAGGAATTCAGGGATGTGTTTCCTGATGAGATTCTAGGGCTTCCTCCAAAGAGGGACATTGAATTCACAATTGAACTTGTGCCAGGTGCAGCACCAGTGTCCAAGGCACCCTACAAAATGAGTACACCGAAGATGCTAGAATTGAAGATGCAACTGCAAGAGTTGTTGGAAAAGAAGTATATCCGACCGAGTGTGTCTCCTTGGGGAGCACCAGTTCTGTTTGTCAAGAAGAAAGATGGTACACTCAAGTTATGCATTGATTACATACAGTTGAACAAGGTTACTGTGAAGAATAAATATCCTTTGCCTAGGATTGATGACCTCTTTGATCAAATGAGAGGAGCAAGGGTATTTTCCAAGATTGACTTAAGGTCTGGTTACCATCAAGTGAGAATCAAGGATGAAGGCATTCATAAGACAGCCTTCAGGACGAGGTATTGGCATTATGAGTTTGTAGTGGTACCGTTTGGTCTCACGAATGCACCAGCTACATTTATGTGCCTCATGAATAGTGTCTTCAGCCGGTATTTGGACAAGTTTGTGCTTGTTTTCCTTGATGACATTCTCGTTTACTCTAAGAATGAGGAAGAGCATGAAGAGCATTTGAGACTGACATTGAGTTTTCTCAGGGAGCATCAGTTGTATGCAAAACTGAGCAAGTGTGACTTCTATAGAGATAGAATTCAGTATTTGGGACACATTATCTCAGAGGAGGGTATATCTGTGGACCCCGAAAAGATAAAAGCCATTACGAATTGGCCTACTCCAAGAAATGTGACAGATGTAAAATCTTTTATGGGACTTGCAGGATACTACAAGAGATTCATTGAGGGATTTTCCAAAGTTGCACATGCTATCACTTCTTTGCAGAAGAAGGGGATGAAGTTCGAATGGACATCGAGATGTGAAGAAAGTTTCCAACAGTTGAAGAATCTTCTCACCAGTGGACCAGCATTGAAGATTGTAGATCCAGAGAAAGATTTTGTGGTGTGTATCGATGCATGCGGACAAGGGCTTGGAGGAGTCCTTATGCAAGACAACCACATGATATGTTATGAGTCAAGAAAGTTGAAGGAGCATGAGAAGAACTACACCACTCATGATCTATAGCTTGCAGCCATAGTACATGCTCTCAAGATGTGGAGACATTACTTGATGGGCAGGAGATTTGAGCTCAAGACAGATCATTGTGGACTGAAGTACCTATTTGATCAGCCTACTCTGAATGCTAGGAAAGCAAGATGGCTGGAGTTTTTATGTGAGTTTGATTTTGAAATCAAGCACATAAAGGGAAAAGAGAATAAGGTAGCTGATGCACTCAGCAGGAAAGTGCAAGAAATGCATGTGGCATCTCTTAGTATTTTCCAATCAGATTTGAGCCAGCAGATTGCCAATCATGTTGCCAGAGATGAATTGTATGAGCAAGTAAAAGACAAATTGCAGCAACAAAGTCTCGAGAAGAGGTATGAGGGATATAAATTGGAAGAAGATGGAATTCTCACTTATAAAGGTAGAATTTATATTCCAGATGTAGCAGATTTGAGGAGAGTTGTTATGGATGAAATCCATCAAGCTCCATATTCTGGTCACCCAGGATATCAGAAAACAATCGCTACAGCTAGAAAGCAGTACTTTTGGCCAGGAATGAAAAGGGATATGGCTGAGTACATTTCAAGATGTATGAAATGTCAACATGTAAAGGTTGAGCATCAACATCCAGCAGGTTTGTTGCAGCCTTTGCTAGTTTCGGAATGGAAATGGGAAGTTATTTCCATGGATTTTATTATAGGATTGCCAATGACTTGGAGACAACATGATTCCATCATGGTTGTGGTAGACAAGTTGACTAAGGCAGCACATTTTATACCGGTTAAGTCTACATATGAGACTGGCGACATTGCAAAGATCTTCATGAAGGAGATATTCAAATTGCATGGATTGCCTAAGGCAATAGTCTCTGACAGAGATGTCAAGTTTACTTCCAACTTTTGGAAGGGGTTGTTTGCAGATTTGGGTACAAAGCTAAACTTCAGCACTGCATACCATCCTCAGATAGATGGGCAAACAGAAAGAGTTAATCAGGTACTTGAAGACATGCTTCGCATGTACGTAATGGACAAACCAACCAAGTGGGAAGATTACATGCACTTGGTAGATTTTGCTTATAACAATGGACATCAGGAATCCTTGGGGATGAGTCCGTATGAAGCTTTGTATGGAAGAAGGTGTAGGACACCAGTGACTTGGGATAATCCAGTGAACCGGATTGTGCTTGGACTAGAATTGCTCAAGGAAATGGAGCAAGAGGTTGTAAAGATCAGGCATAACCTAAAAGCAGCACAGGACAGACAGAAAATCTATGCCGATAAGCATAGTGTGAACAGGGAGTTCAGTGTTGGGGATCATGTTTACCTCAGAGTGAGGGCAAGGAAGAGTTCCTTGAAGCTTGGAAGTTGTGCCAAGTTGTCACTGAGATATTGTGGGCCGTTTGAGGTGCTTGAAAGGATAGGGCCAATTGCATATAGACTTGCATTGCTTGCTAGCACTAGAGCTCATAATGTTTTTCATGTTTCTTTGCTTAAGAGATATGTACATGATCCTAACCATGTGATAAATTG
>LPNX010401732.1:114919-139778 GCA_001517045.1 Pseudotsuga menziesii
GCCAATGCGCATCCTCGACAGGAAGGTCACAATGCTCCGGAACCGAGCCATAGGTCAGGTAAATGTGCAATGGGAGCACTTCGGACCTGAAGAGGCTACATGGGAGCTGGAGGATGCCATGCGATTGGCACATCCATTTTTGTTCAATTCTGCGGAACACTGAGGCGATACTAGTGTAGCATTTTGTTCAAATTTTGTAAAGCACTGAGGATAGTGCTATTGAAGGGGGAGGGGAATGTAATGTCCCGGTTTTGACCCCATTACATTAGATGTATATGATGTATAAATTGTAAATGATCAAGGTGTGGAGCTAAAGGCCAAGGCCCCACCATTGATCGGTTATGTTATGTTTTGGATTTGAATTGTCACCGATGGTATATCAGGGCATGCGACATATATTATGACGGTCATCATGTAAATATGCATCTATAATTAAAAATGAACCCGACCAACTACGATCGCGGCAACTAAAATGAGAAAGGGGCATGATTTTCACAAGGATAAGGATGGGGAAATTGTCAACCTTGGCCAATGAGAGAAAAACCCATATGTCTTCTTCCTTTGTTTTATTCCAACCACTTTCATTAAGAAAGGCTGCTGGTGGTTGAGGTAGTTATGGTCTTGGAAGTGGGGTGGCAGGACTGTCAGTCCTCACCCACACGCACACTCTACCCATGATTTTGCTATTCATCCTCTCACGCAGATCTTCTCTTCCCCACGACTGTGCAAAAATGCTCATGCACTTGCGATTCGCGTCCCCCCCCCCCATTGTTGTTCATTCTCACGCAGAGGGATTCTTTCCCGTTTTTCGTCTTCACGCACAGGATTTTGCTGGATTTAACCACGTAGTAGTTTTCCTTTGCGAATTGGAGAATGGTGTGGCTCCGTCCTTTACTGATGGGTTGATTTGTGGGTTTTGCATTGTGGCTGTATATGCACCGGTCGGGATACTATAAATTCGTCCCCAAGTGTGGTCTGCATACGTTTTTCCTCAGCGGCCTCGACTGTGAAAATGGACTGCTGTTTTCCCGTGTATGTTGGTAATTTATGCTAATTACATTCCAGAACTATTCTTTCCCCATGTCCACTAATATGTTTGGGACTCTATGATTCGCTTGGGATTCGTTTTCCCTGTTTAAGCTGTGACAGCTAAATTAATTGCCCGAGTGCAATGTTTGGTCTTCGGACTGTGAGAGGAGCAGGGATGTTGGCTTAGATTTGCTTGATAAACCTGGTGGCTGGAAACCACACAAACAGAGCTAGAGGGCTAGCCTTCTTCTCCATCACCCCTGAATAGCACTGGAAGGGAATGCAGGGCCTGAGGGACTGTGTAGCAAAGAAGGGACTGATTCCTTGTGTTGGGTGTGTTTGGGTGTCTTAGAGGTCAGGCTAGTTCTGGTGTAGGTGTTCTTGGCTCTGTAATGGGCTCACCAGCTTAGCAATTTGCCTTCTCCAGCTCCCTAATGGTCTGATAAACCCAACTCTGTTGGCTTGGCTATGTGTTTTGTGTATCCTTGGCTATGTGTAAGCCTGCTAGTTCCCTTATTCCTTGGAGAATCATGCCCAGCTCGGGGGTGGCAGCGCTGCTGAGAGATTAAGGAGCACGCTGGCCTATGGTTGGGTGGAACGTTGCAGCAACGTAGCTGGTTGCGGAAGGATTTTTCATAAGATAAGTGATCTTGCCCATTTTACTGCTGCAACTTTACTTTCTGTTAATTGTTATGAGATGAACATGCTTGTATGAATGAATGTTTCTTCTGCTGTGTATGATAAATAATGGCATATATGCATTTCTACTTCAATGCATTTTATTTCAGCATATCAGCATGTTATTTTATGAATTCATATGTTCATGGGGCACTTAGCCCGCTGTGATTAGAGTTTGGGTTGCGTCCTCTACGTTGGTCAGAGGCATGGGGACGTGACATGCTGTGCCTTTCTAACATGGTGGCAGGATTGGTTCCTCCCATGGTCAGATGTAAGTTTTGTTCCTTTCTAGCATGGTTCTATGATTGGTTCCTCCTGTGGTCAGATATGAGTGCCGAAGATATGAAGACCTATGTGGAGCCTAGGCCTACATCTAGCAAGACTGGCTCTGTAGAACTTCCTATGATGAGTAGAATTGAGAGATAACACCATTTGCTTGAGATAGCGAAAGTAGTGATGATGATGATATAGCTTTGATGATGATCCAGTAATGAAGACTTGTGCTGATGAAATTTGTCAAGAGAATACCTTCCTAGTTAAGAGGGAGTGTTGATGTATTTGTAACTTCAAAATGTATTTACTTGTATATTATTTATTGTACTTCACTGTACCTCGACGAATATGTTTGTTCCTTCGATCTAGAGAGTCATTAATATAATAGAGTCATGTAAATTCATTAAGGTTAACCATTCATTGTAAGTTGGGGAAATAGTCCCCACAGTTGAGGGGTATTACGGTTATTAGACTCTCCTACTGAGGTCATCCCTGTAGAGTAAATGTCAAGTGGAAAACAAGTATAAATAGAGAGTGAGACTCTCTATTTGCAACACACACTCATTCAACTGTAGCGCATGAGTGGGAGAAGAGGAGGTCGCACAGGTGAGAGAGAGAACAACTATCAAAGATCATCTTTGTGTTTTTGGGTTTTACTTTTGCTATTGGTAATCATTCTATCTCCAAGGAAGTTGCACGGTTTTCTCCTTTATGGTTTCCCTGAGGAAAACTCTTTGTGTCTCTTGTCTCTTGTGATTATTGTTGTGCATGTTATTCTCTCAGATAAGATCCTAGATCATATTGATTAAATGATCTAAATCTAACACCTGCAACAATGAATGCTCCCTTGAATGCCTTCCTCATTGGAATCATACTCTTGTCTGTTGCAACAACTTCCCATGCAATTACCATTCTGGGCTCTACATAGTGGGCATACAATATGCTGTATTTATTTAAGGCCTCTGCCATATAAAGCCCAAGCGCCTTAGGATTTGAGTCACTGGATTCTAAATATCCTCCAAATGGAGAGAGACGTATTCACACTCGGTCTGCTCTAATTTCATTTGCCACTGCTTCCACGAGCTCAAGAGGAAATGTGCAACAATTCTCAAGTGTCCCACCATACTCAGCGGTCTTGTCATTTGCATTGTCTTTCATAAATTGGTCAATAAGGTATCTACGAGCACCATGAATTTCAATACCATCAAAACCTGTCACAAAGACACAAAAAACTGTAAATGGAAAAAGGTATCACTTCCTTATTTAGTTGAATTGGGAAAGGTAGAATCGGTTATATTCAGAATCGAAAGAAAAGAATAAAATAGAATAGAATAACACGCACATGCAGAGATAACATTTCTGGAAGCAAGACACAAATCACTAATAATGTGTGGAATCTCTTCAGTTTTTAGAGCTCGAGAAGTGGAAAATTCTGCAAAATCCTTACATGTTGGGTAGGAGAATCTGCCCTAATAATTTTTTATTTGATCATGAAACAGGGGATTGGACATTGGGTTGATAATATACATTCCATAGACCCACTCAACCATCTGTTTTTAAAGAAACTGACTCCAAATGTTTTTTGTCCTGTATATTACATGCAGTTAACATCCATGGAAAAATTGACCTAATACAAATTAATCAGTGCAAGAAACTACAAGCTATGCCTGCCCTTTTTACATTATCATTGCCATAGACAAATGAAGCTAGCAATTTCTAGCAGTATTTTGTGAATCGTGGCTTGGAAGTCAAATCTACAAAACCTAATACACATAAATATGCCAAAGTGGTTATATGGTAGGAATTGCAAACATACATATTTATTTATTTTTGCATATTAGGATGTATGTTTGTGATTATTCTTTTTCACTTATATTTTTATATAATATTACTTAAATACATAAATAGTACATAAAATAAATAGGAGTTAAGTTAATGTACCATGATAGATATTAATAATTATCATTTTTTATTTTAGTATAAAAATGTTGAAAAAAATATTATTATGAAAAAAAATTAACAAAAATTAATTAAATGAAGGGTAAAATTTTGAGCAAACCTTCACTATTGAAGGGTAAATTTTTAAACAAGCCTTCACCCTTGAAGGGTAAAATTTTAAACAAAACTTTTCATCACAGGCAATATAAAATGTCAAAACATTAATTTTTTTTTTGAGGAGTAGAATAAAAACCAAATTCTAGCAGTAAATGTACTATTTAAATACAACTTAAAAATAAAACAGAAATAAACCTATTATTCTATTAGAAGTTATCCCTACCTTAAAATATCAAAATTCATATAGATAAAAATAACCAAATAATATAAAAAGATTACATTAAAATTAATACCTATGTTACAAACTGACATCTTCTCATAAAGACCATAAATTGATATCATTGCATGACTCTATTGTAAATTTTATAAATGAGATATAATTCATTTAGCCTATGAGAACGATCTAGTCGTAGGTTATAATTCATTTAGCAGAAGCAGAGTATGTTGCAACGACAAGTGTTGCATGTCAAGTTGTTTGGATGAGGAGAGTGTTAAAAGACTTCTCACAGAACCACCAAGAATTGACAACCATCTTCTGCGACAACAATTCAGCCTTAGCATTATCAAAGAATTGTGTGTTTCACAAGAGAACCAAGCACATCGACATAAGGTTTCATTTCATAAGAGAGTTGGTGAACAAAAAATAAATTTGTTTAGAATTTTGTAGGTCTGAAGATCAACTTGTAGACATCTTTACAAAACCATTGGAAAATGATACTTTCCAGTATCTACGTAGTTAGCTTGGAATGACAAATTCTGTTGTCTGCATGCAGAGAGCATGTCTAAGCTTTGAAACATTTTGTAAATTTTGTTTAAAAAAAATCCCCATCTTCTTATAATTAAGGGGGAGTGTTGGAAATATTGATTACTCGCATATCCGTATCTGATCTCAGCCGACTCTGTCAGAGACCGTATCAGTCCAGATCTTGTCGGTTGGTCTGACAAGAGTGAAGAGTCCACGATTCGACAATCTAAACCAGTCGAATTAATTTCTGAAGCTAAATTTGTAGGTAGATAGTTATTACAACCATTAATGGCAAGTCTGTAGATTAAGGTAGAAGCAACTTTCAGGTTTCCTATAAATAGAAGAAGAAGATCGTAAATCAAGTTAGACAACAGAACTCTAGGTGAGAAAAAAAGAGAAAGAGAGAACTCTGAGCAGAGAGTGAAGTTGAAGTTCAAGCTTCTGCATGTATGATTTTGTCGAAAGGATTAGTAGGTGAGCCGACAAGTTTGTATTACCTTTGTTATTTTTGGACAAGTTATTTATATGAAATAGTTTATGGTTGAATGCATGTTTATTTAGTTGCACATTTCTTCATATTTAATAGTGTAAATGTTGTTTACAATTACGGTTGAGTGAAAAATCAAAGAATCCATAAATTTCTCACCCAATGAAAGTTCCACGTTTTAGGACATAGTGGTCCACTCAAGTCTTCCTAAATGTTTGGTTATATGTTTTATGTTGAATTGTTGATTGTGTCAGTTTTTACTTCATCTTACTCACACGAGAAAAACATTTGTAATTTCATAAGTCTTTTAGACTAAGAAACATCCTCACTTTTTAGAACAAGTGAGTCAAAGTAAAAGGTCGAGTAAAACCAACAAGTTGTTGGGTAAGTTTTGTCTAAGGTGTAAAACCAAGGACAAGTTGTTGGTTATCCACAAGTTGTTGAAGCGGACAAGTGGTCGAAGTTAAACTGGTAGAACCGACTATGATAGAACTGACAAGTAAAAAGCTTGAAGAGGAAAAATAGTCGGGTTTAAAAGGCCAACCATATTGCTATACTTGTCTAGTCTGTTTCACCTGACAAGTAAAAAGAAAAAGAAGTCGACCTGAAATTTTTTTTGGCTAACAAATATAATATTAAATTGAAGAAAGTTCTTCAAAACCTACATTTTTCTATTTCAAAATGGAGAGCTTGTACTAATTTTGAATTATTCGAACAATGACCCGCAGTTCATTTTGATTTTTAGTACGACAGAAAAATCCTCAATTCAAGAAGTTAGCTTGGGTTCTAGTATTCTATCTCTCACAAGCTTTCGATACCTAAAAGCCAGAGATGATTCAAAAAATTGCAATAGATTTCCTCAAAACCTACAATTTATTGTGACGTTTATGCCAATCATGTTAAACTTGAAAATGGGAAAGTCTGTAAAATTGTAAAATTATGAAATCCTGTGTTTTTTTATCAAATTAACGGTTCAAGTACAATTTATCTATTCTTACAATGCAATGCCATTTAATGTGGATCAGAAAATTTTTCACAAAATTTTTAAATATTAATACCAAGCTTTTCTATTTTCAATTTTTATATAATCTATCATGCATGGAAAAACCAAGGAATTCTTTTAAAATGTGGAACAAATTGTCGATGCATATTGCGTTTTTGCCTTCATGAGATGTGTTTTTTTAGCCTCAACCTAGCATCCACATTCAATATTTAATAATATCAAAGGAGAGATGTGACCATTTTAGAGAGGGCACTCATCACTTTGTATTTATGAAGAGGAAAATACGTTTCTAACGGCTCATCACTTTGTATCTATGAAGAAGATAATAAGTGGCAATAGGAATTAACTAGATCAACATAAATATGACAATTTTGAAGTTTCACATTGTGAAGTAAAAAGGAAACACATAAAAATAGTCATGGTGCAATTAAATAATAAATAAACAAATTTATAATATAATTAAAAATAAATTTTTTTATTTAAAATTAAACTCATAATAAATTCCAAATAAACAAATTTATAATATAATTAAAAATTAATAAATATTTTTACGGTAAAGATTATAAAACACACAATTTTATTAACAAACTATTTTAGGTCAACAGAGTCTCCATCCGACCGATTACAATACATTAAAAAGGCTTGAAACACACAATTTTATTAACAAACTATTTTAGGTCAACAGAGTCTCCATCCGACCGATTACAATACATTAAAAGGGCTTGAAACAAAACCAGAAAACACTATGTAAGCCCCAAGTCAAGCAAAGCTTGCGCGCCGAACTCCCCCATACTGGGCTGTAGAGCGTCTCTCGGCGCAACCACTGCCACTGCCACCACCATAGGACTGAGATGAAACCATCCTACTTTTATACTTCCATTAAATATTTAGATGAAAATTCATGCAAACGGAGAACATTGTGTGAGGATGAGGATCTACAGCGGAGTGGAGCTGGGATGATCACTATCGTTGCGTGCATGCACAGAAGGATCTTTTTCCCAGAAGAAGACGAGACTGCTGGCTGGTAGTGCAAAGGTCTGTAGAGAGAGGGGAAGCGGAGGAAGACTCGGGGCATCTACAACGCCTTCCAATATCTTTAACACTTGGCTCATCGTCGGCCTCTTGTCTTCGTCGTCCTGGATGCACCATCCTCCCACGATGGCAGCCCTCTTAACCTGCTCCGCTTCTTCATCACTGATGTTCATCAATTTCTTGTCAAGAACCTCCATGGCGTTTCCGCTACTTATCTGAGTTGCAGCCCACGCGGGAAAGAACAACTCGCTTGATTCCATGTCCCCGTCCATGTTTCTTCGCCCTCCAATTATTTCGAGCAATGTCATGCCGAAGCTGTAGACGTCGGCCTTCACAGTGATTGGCAGACCAGAGAGCCACTCTGGGGCCAAGTACCCTCTGGTTCCTCTCATAGTCGTCAGGACCTTACTATACTCTCTGCCCAAGAGCTTCGCCATCCCGAAATCGGCCACTTTGGGGCAATAATTGGAATCCAGAAGTATATTTTCTGGCTTGATGTCGCAGTGAATGATGCAGTCCCTGCACTTCTCGTGCAGGTAAACGATTCCCCGGGCAGTTCCCACAGCGATGCCAAAGCGCGTCTTCCAGTCCAGCACCTTCTGCTGATCATCATCGTACCGGGTTTTGTGGAACATGAAGGAGCTGAGGCAACCGTTGGGCATGTATTCGTAAACCAACAGTCTTCGGGAGCCCTCTGTGCAAAATCCCCGCAGACGAACCAGATTCACATGCTGTGTGGTTCCGATGGTACTAACCTCCATGCGGAATTGCTTCTCTCCTTGCCTCACACCCTCCAACTGCTTAACCGCCACTAGAGAGCCGTCTGGCAGAGCCCCTTTGAAGACGGAGCCAAAACCCCCACCTCCCAGACGCTCAGAAAAATTCTTCGTTGCAACCTGTAGCTCTCTGTAAGTGAATAGTGAAAGCGTAGCCGGCGCGTATTCCGTTGCAGACACTCCTGGGCGCCTACGACGCCGGAGAAAAAACAACATCAGGGCCACAATAACAACTAACCCGCCCGCGACGCCACCCAATACGCCTGCCAGCGTGGCCTTATTGTTGCAACTGGAGCAGTGGGGCAAATCAGAGACATCTAACAGCAGAAACAGAGAGATCGGATTGGAGGCCGTATCGGACAGATCTATCAACTCACCATACCATATTAGACATGCCTGCAAAGTGGTGCTATCAATGTACGCATATGCGGTGCACGAACAATTGCCGAGACAGGCCACCTGGCACTGCCCTTGCCCTTCCCCTTTGTACTGAACTCCTCCAGGGGGCGTAGATTTGCCACTCAACTCTACAAATCCAACGCTGTTAGTCCAGTTTCCGGCATGGTTGCATTTTAGCGGCGTCTTCCGAACACAGCCGCTTGACCACTGTTGAGAGTCCCATTCATGACTATCTTTGGCGACAAAGCCTGTGAGGCAGTTGCAGGACTGGAGATTGTTATTGTTACAAGATCCATAAACCCCGCACACGTCATACACCTCGCACTGATCTTTGGGCTGTGCCCAGAACACGCTCCATTCGTTGCTTGCCAGCATTACGTAAACTCGAATCTCCCCCGATTCGTCCAGGACAAAACGCGACAGATATCCGAACCGGGGCTTCACAGAATAAGTGAAATACTTGTACGAGCCATTACTGAAAAAGCTGAAAACGAAGATGTAATTCTGCGACATCTCCGGAATTTTGCTGAAGATTTGACCGTTCCAAACACCGCTTTGCCAGTAAGTGATCTGATTCTTCCACACCAAAACAAACTGGTTGGTTCCGGCTGCACCCATCTGAACTCCGAAGGGGCCTGGACTCGGATCCCAAGTGCTCTTCCAGGAAGTCAGGTTTTGGGTCAAACTGATCTTCATCCCAGGCAACCATGTATTTCCAGGATGGTCGAAGCTCTCCCAAATACTTTCAGAGGTGTTCTCTGCACTCAGCACCACCAAGTTACCAGAATCTCTCATCACAGCCGAAGAAGGCTTCTTCCCGTTTCCCTTGGAGGACCAGACGATGGATCCTCCATTAGACAGAAGGAGATTCCCTTCCCTTGTTAGACTGAAAACTCCGGAAGTGTTCTGCAGTGGCCGTTCTCTGTTGGCCACCCAAGCGACTGTCTGCTGCCTGGCCGTGGCATACCAAATACCCACATACCATTCGGTGACGTTACTGTTGGTGAGATTGAAGAATCCCAGTTGGAAGAAACCGCTCTTTGAAATTCTAGTTTGGCTACCAGTTAGAGAACCGCCTAACACTATGTTGTCGGAAGATGCGTCTGCCGCATCGCCCAGCTTTACCTGAAACAGCAGGAGGAGAAAGAAATAAGACAGATTCTGTGAGAGTTGCCCTCTCATGCAATTTCTCCTTCCCATTCTGAAGTCTGTAAGCCAGTACTGTACTATCACACCACACTGATCTGAATCTCTCTCTGAAGTCTGTAAGCCAGTGCTCTACTATCACACCACTGATCTGAATCTCTCTATAACGTGTTTATGAGTGTTGCCCGGACTCTGATAGTGATAAAAAGTCAATACCTAATACACACTCAACACGCATTCACTGTCACCATCCTGCAATGGATTGAAATACCGTCGTGAATCGTGATCAGGGATCAAATTCGAAGGGTTGGGTCCCATTTCACTTTGAAGGTTTGGAGAAATTGAACCTTTAATGTTGACATGTAAAAATAAATCATTCTTTTGATTTGAACCTGTATACAAAATTTTATTATTTATTAAATTTTTTTATTATTTATTAAAAATAATGTATAAAAAAAAATGACAATAAAAAGAAATAACTAGTGATTCAATATTTACATGGAATTAGCGAGGTAAACCCGGTCCCTGGAGCATATAGTTTATTGAACTTATATAAAGGACAATTCTGTTAGGTCCGTGAAATACTCGGTTGTTAGGTTGTTGATAAAATAAGGCATTGGAATTTGGAAGGACCTTTGAATGGAGGATTGATTCATCTTGATGGTGGCTTTATTGGTCAAGTGTGATTGGGCCTACCTAAAAGAAAAACCCCAGAATGTAATACCTAATGCTTTCACTGAGAAACTTTTTTATTAACCCTAAATTCAATAGTTATTTTTAGAATTGAATCATGTCCTCCCCACATGCTCAAATCAAAGTGATCAAACAAAGGCCCCAATTTTAGGTGGATTATGGATAGTCCCTCCAATGTATATCAAGTTTATACCCCAATTCGAAGTGATCAAACAAAATCCCCAATTTTAGGTAGATTATGGACAATCCCTCCAATCTATATCGAGTTTATCAACCCTATCGAAAAGGTTAAGTATTTATTAGTCCACTATAAGGAAGAACTTTAAATTCTCCAACAAATATACTACAAGTTGGGTGTCCAAAGTCAACAAGGAAGATGAATCATGAACACACGTTCAGGAGGTTTGCAACAACGAGGATGTTGAAATCATGTTCTTCGCTAGATCATTGCACTCCTAGTCCCTCATTCATGAACGTCCGTCGAGGGATTCCCTTGTTTAAATATATTGGTAGACAATTTGTACTTCTTGTTTCCATTATTAGTCGAGGGATTCCCTTGTTTAAATATATTGGTAGACAATTTGTACTTCTTGTTTCCATTATTAGAACGCTGACAGGAAAACGAAGCGATCAGAGTCTACAACATTTACAGTGTCGGTTGTTAAATATTTTATCCTTTCAACTATTGGATTTCATTAAGGAAATTGGAACAATTCAAACACTTATATTCAAATATTGTTCATTCTTTCAACCTAATGTTTACAATTCACGGCGGATAAATAACATTGACAGATTTGGAACTCAAATACAAGGCTCTTTCTTCTTGCTCCTCCGTCAAAACAAAGTTGTAGTCCTAGATTATGAAAAGTATACATTATTTTGGTTCTGATTTCATTTAAATACTGGGTTTTTTATTGAGTATTCGAGACTTAGTCTGGCGGAAACGCAATCGCATAATACATTACAAATTTCAAACAACATTTTGGATGCAGAAATTTTGAACCCTTATATTTATAGAACCAGAAGGAACTCCAACAAGAAACACATTTAACTTTTATCCACATATAAAATGTTACACAAGTGTAAAATGCTATACATACCTGTAAATTCACGACAACTAAGTCGATAGCTTAGCTCTGCATAATCTTCTGGAGGAAATAGAAATTAGGGAGACACTGAAGCATAGAATTGGAGAGTTGAGGGTCTGAGTCTCGACCTCTAACTGTCCTATACTCGTAAACCCAAAATAATGTTTTTTTCACAAACTTCACCAATCTCTTTAAGTTCGGGGAAGCTCAATCCAGCCTACCCAACGTTCTACCTTTACTTCTCGAGTCTCCTACCTGTGAAAAAGGTGGAAATTTTGAGTTGCCCACTGCAGAAGACAACGAGGATTTAGAGTGTGCAACCATTTCCTTCTACAGAAAGACAATTGGAAGCAATGCCATCTCAATTCCACAATATCACGACGCTCCTGAGTTGGTTTACCTTGCCCGAGGTAGGCGAATGCATGTTTGTGTATTTCACATGATTACAAAAAAAAACATTTTATAATTGCTTCTACATAACATAGATATATCTGTGCAGGTGAGGGAAAACAGGGTATTGTTTTCCCGAGGTTTTCAAATGCTTTCAGAGATCATTCTTCGTTATGAGGGCGTTCAGGGCGTAGATCAAAGAGCCTACGGGAGGAAGAAGAAGAAGAAGAAGAGGACTCAAGTCAAAAGGTGAGGTGAGTGAGGAGGGGAGACGTAATAGCGATATTTGCAGGAGAAACCCACTAGTGCTATAATGATGGGAGCGAGCCTCTTTAAATCGTAGCCATTGTAGTCATAGGAAACCCTCATAAACAGCTCGGGCGCAAGAGTTACCATGTAAGCATCCCGACAAATTAAGTAATGTAATACTCAGTTAGGTTTATAACAAATTCTTTCGTTTCTTTTAGAGATGACTATATACATATTGTACAACCATTCTCTTTGGCTGGCCCTCCATTCCAGTTTCCTTTGTCTTTACTGCCTAACCCCCTTCCTTCGATGAGACAGGTAGACTAAGCAGCCTAGGTGGACCGTGGGAGACTCGGAGTGTCGATTCAAATGATTATGACCCCAGTAAATGAATGGAAATTGGAATAAATCCTAGAATCCTAGACTAACTAGTATAGGATATGGTTCATGAGCACAAACAAAGGGCGGAGTGCTGCTAGGCTGCTACCAAAGATCCGTCATCCCAGTCTTGTGGTGGTCATAATAGAAATGTCTAGCACTAGGTGAAACCCTGGTCTGGAAACTTACATACCCATTGGACCAGGTTAGGTTCAAATCTAGCAAATATTTCTCAATGCATTGTAAATTGCAACTTGTAAGTTGTAACCCAAAAAACAACACCATTAGTTTTTCCTTACGGAGCCTTGATAGTGGAGGGTTATCAAATCAATTCACCGTCCATAGATATGACTCATATGAGTATTTAATTTCACATCATATACTCAAATACTCAAGTGACTTGTAAGTTGTGAGATCGCGTGACTGGGTGAACAATAAGATGACAGATGGAAAATCGAGTTGGAAGGTGGCATCATCTCATACCAAGATTTAATGAAGTTGGTGAATCAGTAATGCATGCTAATGCCATTAAATGCTTTGAAAGTGAACATTGAATCGTGAGTCACAATCCTGACTCACCAACTTGAACTTGGCATTAGGAAGCCTAGTGGCCCACCGTGGTCCGTGTCGATTGGGACTGAGATCTTCATCCATGATCCGGCTATTCAAGGGAACTTGGGAAGACTCTGAGTCCCGACTCTCCTATAGTCCATTGAATCCCTGGATAGGAAAATTTTGTAGCTGCCCTTTTGTTGCAAATTTACCTAGACTTACTCAATTTCATTATTGAAATGCTGGAAATGAAATGAAATTTTTTTTGCATGGTAAAATTCCTTGTGTCTTTCTATAACCTTTAAAATGGCCTTTAAAGGGCTCTGCAGGCTTCCAATTTGAAGCCTGATCGTGATCCTCAATAAAATTTAAGCATTTTGAAAGCAACAATCAAACGCCTCCATTGTCGTTAACCAAATGTTTTATTTTACGATTATATTCATAAATTTTAAAATTAAACTATAATATTTAGCTTATAAAATTAATAGTTTTGTGGTGCATTATGTACTTAGACAAATTTACAATGATAATCGTAAACGGCTGGTTAAAGTTTATAATCCATATTTATAATTTATAATAAATAAATATAATAATAATATATATATAAACAAGAAAGGAAATAAAGAAAATGTGATTTTTAGAAAGGTACTTTAGATCCACTTTTTTATATAATAATAAAGTATATTATGACAGGAATATATTGTTGGAGCAGGTATGACTTATAAAGGATATAAGTTCTTTTTATAGGTTAAATAATAATAAAAATTAAATAGAGGTCTTAGGCATAATATTAAATTTTAGTTGGATTGATTATAGATAATATTGTTGAATATGTAGTTTATTAAATAAATAAAAAATTATTAAATTTTTATAATATAAAAATTGATATAAATATAATAATAATATTATATCTTAAGTTTGTATTTTTTATATGGATTTTATTTTGTGATCTTCACATATAATTAAAATTTTTAAAGATTTATGTTAATTTTATGTATGATAATAATAATTGGGAAGAAGTGATTTTGTATAAATATTTGGTAATATTTGGTGAATATTTAAATGGGAATATATCATTTAGAGAAGGAATAATGAAGTGTTGAAAGCTTATTATGGTAAATCAATAGGCCTTTTTGGCATTGTGATAAGAAGAAAATCTTCTTTGATATTTGTCACTCCACTCTTGTTACGCCGTAAGGCGTTTTTCTCTCCGGAGTCAGGTTTTAAAACATTGTAGCATTGTTGTCCCTTTGCCCAACCAACATTTGCCAAGTCTCTGGTGTGTTGTTCCAACCAATGTTTGCCACGTGCCTCATGTTGTTGAAGTTGTTGCCTATTGAAGAAATTTATGCTTTCGACGGTTACTTGTTTAGTAATTTCGATGCATCTCCGTCGGTTCCCTCTACTGTGTAACATGCCCACTTGCCCGTTTGCATCTCTTCCCTCTACTGTGTACATGGGATGGATGCGCGGTACAGTTTGATGCACATGACATACATGCAAGGTTAAAGGGTATGCCTTGCCTACCTTGGAAGCTCACAGTCATTCCATTTTCTTAGAAATTAAAGGCTTCATCAAGATGAGGACAAGAATGAGGTTGATAAAAAGGATATGAAGTATCCTCTACACACTTCCCTGAAAATATATTTCACAGTTTTCCCTATTTTCAATACTCTCGAAATTGTTGATATCCACTAATTTGTTGAGTTTCAAGCTTTCTTTTTCTTTTGGAACCTTGAAAAACGTTATGCTTAGCTACATGCTTCCTTTGGTCTTCTCCTCTGCATCGAATAAAACCTAGCATTTCTTCATCATCTTTATCATGGATTGCAGTGGTTTCAACACTTTGTGCAGTAGACGGGGACAAACTACACCTGCTTTCATTCGCTTCACTCTTGATAATTTCATATTTATGAACAAATCTTTTATTTTGATCATTAGATGTAGTATCCAGAGAAATATTTGCTACGGAATTCAATACTTATTGTTCTTATCTTATGGTTTTTAGGGTTTTCAAAGGAAAAAGATAAAGAGGGGGAATCACAAAAATCTCATTGTGGGGGAACGAATTAGGTTTCACAACATGTTTGTTCACAATAAAGAGACAGACGAATAACAAAAAGAACAGAGCTCTCAAGGGAGAAAAAGGAGTATTTTAGATTGGTTGTGTTAGGTGAAATTTTGACCTACTCGGTATTCAATTTTTCATCACAACGCATAACCACAACAACCATGGATTTCTACTATTTTTAGGTTTGAACCTCTATTCCCTCCTTTTGTTTTATCTTTTCCATTTTCATTTTATTTTGAAGTGATCTATTTAGTGCCCATTTTGATCTTAATGCACTTGGTAGACGAACTAGCCACAATCATTTTCGAAGTTAGTAGACTCGATTCTATATTTTTCTGTAATATTTGAACATTTTAATATTGTGTTAAGGGTAATTACCAAATGATTGATGAACGCATAAACTGGACATTCTTTTGAACATGATTATTTTCATTTCAATTTCAGTGCTACAATAGCTAACTACTAGGATCTGTTGCTCTATAGGAAATAAATTGATTAGTACCCGGGAAAGAATATGACAAACAAGTTTATGAAGATAAACTAAAGAAAGGTACCAAAAATGCCAAGCATGTGACAAAAACTGAACAATGTGAAAAGGTTATAGCAAAAGGATTATAAATTACACTCTATTGGCTCTAGGTTATAGCAACCATATGTAATATGATATAAATATTCACTAATTTTTTTTTATCAGGTACGATAACCATATTCTCTTTGATATAGCATCAAGATCATGGCCATTCATGGCCACTGAGAAAACAATACATTCTAAGTCTTCCATGTATGAGGTGGGGAAAAATTTACCACTGTGGAGGGGCGGGGTTTTGCATATATTCTTATTGCTTTGAATTCATAATTTATTTCCTATTGGTGAAGCATATTCATGTCTTTCCAAATAGTGACAACACTATTCACATCTTTGATATTTTGGACAACAAAAATAGTTTTGGGCATTTCACCTTATTAATTTGGACTTTGTGAACTTTCCAGGATAGTGTAGTTAAACACTAAATAGTTAACACGACATTACTAGGTGACCTGCTCGGGATATCCAATATAGGGAAAATATTTGTGAAAGTTTTGGTTTTTTATTTCAAGGAAATCAAGTGTTATTATGAGAAAACCCTAATAAGGATTATTTGCAGGATTTTCCATTAATGACATTGAAATGATAGCTAATGCCAATATCTAATACAGTTTATACCCTTTGCTAACAACCTTTCATAATATTGTAAATTAGGGCAGCTTGCGGGACAAACAGTTTAAGCCTTGAGGTATAGGTTTTAAGAAATTCAGACCATACATATAGGTGGCATTTTCCTACTCTCTGGTAGAGTCTTACAAAGTAGTTATATGGCTGCAACATATGGTGGAATATTGCTTGGATTTGCTGGAGAAAAGTTATTATGTGTGAGTTTCTGAAAGATTATACTATTGCATAGAAATCATGATGAACTTGAAGCAAAATTCTTCGAGGAAAGAGCAGCATTGGAAGCTAAATATTAGAAGTTGTATGAACCATTATATTCGAAGGTAGTCTCTTCTCATTGCATGGCTATTGTTTGAAATGTCAGCAAACTGCATCATAATCTCTTGTGGTAATGTGGGTATTGATTGTTGGTTGTTTTAAGTTCTCTAGGGTTTTTTTTTCATATGGTGCAAGGATTTTATACCTTATTGATTTAGTTCTACAACGATTTAAAATTGTGAATGGTATAGCTAATGTTGAAAATAAGGATGAGCCTCAGAATGATGCATCAACTGATGAGAACAATGAAGAAGGTAAACATATACTAGAAATGATGCATTTTTCTTAGTCATTCCAGTAATTATTTAATCCTATGATGAAGCTTGGGTAAGGTAACATATGAAGATATGTGTAGTGCTATTTGAATGCTATAGCTTGTTGTTTAGATCATTCCTACATTTTGACATGCTTACTTTTTCCAGAGAAAGGAGTTCCAGAAAACTAATGAAGTGCTTTCTATACAGGTGAGAATTTTGACCTTTTGTCTGTCCTGATTTGATTTTTCATGTTCTGGTTAATGTAGAAAATGCAGAAATAACCTCAAGCTTTTTCTAATTCAAACTTTTGCAGTATAGCCAAAGAACACTGTTTTCAAATAAATAAATTGCATTGTTATGTTTCTGTGGCTTGTAATTGGTTTTCAAATAACATACCGTGGTGAAGGTGCTCTCAAGTATCTAAAGGATATTAAGTGGTGCAGAATTGATAACCCCAAGGGTTTCAATATTGATTTTTATTTTGACATAAATCCCTTTTTTAAGAATTATGTGGTAAGAATCTAAGTAAAGGGACACCTAATTTTTTTTAATCAATATTATACTCATTGTTTTGTCCTTCCACAAGACGTTTGGCAATGAATTTGTTTTTGACTTGCAAATAACTCCTGTAGTTGACAAAGACTTACCACATGATTGATGATAACGAACCCATTTTGGAGCGGGAAATAGGGTAAGTTGACATATTCATTCTTTTGAACATGATTATTTTCATTTTGTTTTTTAGTGCGACAATAGCTAACTACTGGGATCTACTCACTCTGTAGGACAGAGATTGATTGGTATTCGAGAAAAAATATGACACAAAATCTTATGAAGAACAAGCCAAAGAAGGGAGCCAAAAATTCCAAGCCTGTGACAAAAGAAGAACAATGTGAAAGCTTCTTTAATTTCTTTAGTCCACCACAAGTTCTAGATGATGATGAGGAGCTCACTGAAGAAACTTCAAGTGGTTAGCAGTTTTCGAGATTGAGCTTTACATGCTATTTGTTGTAATGGGAGTTATCTGTTGGACATTGTTTTAGTTGGTATTGAAGTCACTGGTATCTTGATTTTCATATGTTTGGTCATTTTCCTTGGATTTTACATGGTCTATGGAAGTTAATTTGGTTTTACCTTGATAAATGATCATGGTGGATTCATATTCATTGATTGGTTATGGCATGGTCATATCAAATTATGGCTTGAATCTAGGCATTATGTTTTTTTTGTAAACATATGTGAAATTGGGATAGTGATAGGATTGAACCCATATACGTTTTCCCTTAGAACCTTTCTTATTCATGGATACTTAGGCTTTTTACTACAGGGGTTCAGTTGGATTAAAACCTTAAGTTTTTATAGATTCCTTGTACATATTTAGAAGCTTTCTTGTTGCTCATGTGATTGTATGGAACTGAAGAGAATCATAACCTGCATTGTGTATGTAGGTGGCCTTTATAGGTTTTGGATATAAGGTATTCTTATTGTAAAAAAATCCCCAAATGTTACATCCTTGCTTTTCTTTTGGGTAGAAAATAAGCATGGTAGAAAAGAAGCATGGAGATTGACTTACTGGACGTATTGTAGTTGACTATTGTTGAGAGGCCAACATTATAGGTTTTGAAATCACAACATAACTCCTTGAAGTTGTAAAATGATCCAATAGTATTATCTCATTAATTGTTTTTCCAGTGTTAGGTGAATTTGGATGTTTCAAGGAGGTTCTAGGAAAATAGTAATTGTTTGGGGTCATATATATCACATAAATGATTAATTAATGGAAGATAATAGTATTTTAAGTTGGGTACAGTTCGTCAGTGATTCGAGTTGCAAGGTTTTTGGTTATGTTTTAGAATTTTAAGACTTTACGGTAGGGTTTTAACTTTGTTGACTTAGGGTTTTCTTCACAAGTCTCATTCGCTTTTGATTGTTCATGTTTAGGGTTTGTCCATTCTCACAAAACTATGGTCATATGAGGGGGAGAATCAGGGACGATATTGTGATTTCCAATGTACTCATGGTTCAATGGTTTTTAATGAACATGTTGAGATCATTCATAGTATTGAACATGGCAATGTGTTTCCCAAGATCTGGACCTACAAGTAGATTGTCGTTATTGCAAACAACGTCGGCTTTGAGGTATTGGAGGAGAAGGACCTAGTGCTTCCGTCGGCTCAGCCCTGGTGGAAGAGGATCACTATGGGTAGGCTTGCTTATTACAAAACCACTTTTTGATTGTGCTCTTGTATTTCTTGAGGATTTCTCCTCAAGGTGTTGTGGATGTGCATGAAATGTTGTTCAAGACTACAGATTATCTCACCAGTGGTGGGGTAACAATCATTTTTACCCCCATGCATCTAATGATCTGTTGAAATCCATTGCAGTAGAACCAAGAATCTGCTGAAAATGATGAATAAGGCTGTGTGAGGCATTGTAATAGACCACGTGATATTAGGGTATTGGGGATTACCTGGGGTGGACTGTGACTATTAATTGTATGGGAATTGGTCATAGATTTGGTTTTGATTTGAGCATTCTCCAAGCTGTTGATGGCATTGTATGAGACCTTAGCTCATGGAATGGATGAAAACAAACCCCATGTTGTTGTTGTTGGTGGGTTCTAATTAGTGCTTCCTCTTTAGTTTTCTTTGCCTTTTTTAATTATTCTTTCATAGGAAGTTTGTGACAATTTTTTTATTGATGAGATATCCAGTTGATATCGATCATGAGATTGAGTTGGTATGGTGCTCATTCTAATTGCTTCTCTCATGTCTTTTTAATATTTATTGTAATAGGAAGAGGCCTACAAATGCTTCAGAGCACTATTTCACTATTTTAGGTAAGGGATATTTTTATTTTATTCTTCGTTTTCCCAACTCTCATTAAATTAAATACCTTCGCCATCTAGTGGAAAATTCGACGGTTGATTTGTTATTAAAAGTGTTATATATATATATATATCCAAAACATAGTTTCATATTTATTGTATAGTATATTTCTTTATTTTTGTAATTTTCATTACCATTTCTTTTGGTAGACTTTTTGTGTTTCGCAATGGATTCTAATTTTCCTCTCGACATTTGCTGAGTTAGCTAATTTTTAATTTGATTCAACAAGTTTTCCTTTCGTGAAAGAATTTGAGCATCAAAGAACCAATGAATTTCAAAATTTTCTAAACTCTTCTTAGATGAAAACTAAAACAAAGAGAGGACCTTTGTGGATTATGTATAATGATGTCGAGGACTAGACTTTTTGACATGTTAGTTAGCCATATCTTCAACTGATGGCATATGAGCAACATACTCTTGTTTCCACTAGGACTATCCCATAGGACTTCTATATCTTGACAATCTTGTTTCATGTGGCCAAGGCTATAAAATTGAATGTGGAGAAGGAAAAATTCCATGGCAAGAGGGTGATATGACAGAAAATTCCATTTTCTGCTCGATGAGTGAAGGTGTGTAATTTAATGATGAATCTTTGAATAGTGTGAGAATTGAAGATGAATTTGGTGTCTTCCTTCTATGCCATCACAAAAACTTCATCAAATCTCTAGCATTAAAACACTAAGTAACAAGAAAGAACCTAGAATATTTTGGTGTAGTCTACGGTGGAGTCTTACTATATATTAATGCACATTGCTTCATATTGTTGTGTTAAATCCATTGATTAAAGGTGATACCTGGTTGACTTCTTGTTGTTGATCTTGTGTCTATTTTTATGCCAATTATGAATATTATGATTTCTTTTTGTGCTAAGACTGAGGTGATAACCTATAATATATTTATGAATATTGATACGGTTGTTATTGTATTATTTGCTGCATCTTTTGTTCAATTATTTGAACCTATCCTCATTAATTCAATCTAGAATTCAAATTTCTTGAAGCATTTTGTTGTTGATGTTGTAATTGTTAGTAATTATCTCTTCAAAGATTGTTGAGGGTTAACCACTCTTCCCACAACAACAACCCTAAGGCCTAAAGAAGACTATTGGATTGCTTAGCATAGCTTAGTGACACCATCCTACCATTTCTAAGTAATTTCAATTTCCCTCCTTAGTAGCATTTTTTTCCTTTTGTCCATTTGTCCCTTTAGTGCCCTATATAAGATTATCATTTTTATAATCTGTCCAAGTAAAATACTTAGTACCACTTCATAAGTCTATTATGAACCATGTTGTTATTTGTTTAACTATTTTCAGAGGGAAAATGTTTATTTTGTTGTTGTTGTTGTTGTTAATGATGAGTAGGTCACTACTTATTGAGGGTTGCCACTGTTATTCTAATTTCTAATATGGCCTCTAAGTGACCACCAAGACCTTATAGATAGGCTTCCATGTCTGTCACTATTGACTTGAGGTCTATTATTACCTAAAGGTGACCACCACTGCATTGTTTAAGGGCTGTTATGGCTGCCATTTCTAATTGGATTGTGTTTTGAGGATGCCCTTGTGTAAATAAAAATGTTGTGAGTGATTCCTTAGAAATATTGACAAGCATTCAATCCTATGATTTCGTCCAACACATCCCTTGCAAAGAATTTAGTAAGTTAGTAAACAAAGACCTTACCTGAGCTATGTTTCTATATAATGAGATTTAGCTTGCTTACTTTGGTTTTATTGGCTCTCTTACAAGAAAAACAAGTCTCTTTTTCAAGCATCAAAGTCTATGGATTTGAGCTATGCATCCTTAGAAATACTAACAAGCATTAAAGCCTATAGCTTTTAGCTAACACATCCCTTGCAAAGGATTTTCAATACTAATAAGTTTCAAAATCTATGACCTTAGTTTTATGTTTCTTTTATCTAACCTCCATAAGTTGTAGTCACGGTTTTATTGATAGCTTGGATTTGCTAGTTTTTATTAGACCTTCTTGAGTTTTACCTATATTAGCTATTGAGGGATATTAAATTATGTCATATCACCACCACCTATCATGGTGTACATCAGTTCTCTTAATTCAAAATTTCTCTTTAACTCCAACAAATTTTTACATTTGTTGATACAGAGGAAAAATAAAAATCCACATGAATCCATGTAGAGGGATGCGTGTATATGTTTTCCATGTTAATAAGTTGTTCCAGTTTTAATTGTTGGAGAAAAGACTGTTGGAAACAATAGTTATGAACAACTTGTACAATTAAACTCTCTAATTAAAACTAAACATATAGTAATTCAAACCAACAATAAACAAACTGTCAAATATCTGCAAGATTGTTTATTTTTGTTTTAAAGTCATTAAAGGGAATGCATAAATTAACAGGCCATAAAGTAATGACTAAAATAAATAATTCCAAGGAAACTTAATTCCAAGAAATCATTTGAGTTTATAAGATTTTATTGAGGACTAAGGCCAGTTAGTATTGTTGTTATAAGTATGGAACCTGCATATATGTTTTCCTTATATGGCTTGCCACATGTAGCTTTGATAATAATAAAATATCAAGACAAACTTAAAAAAAAACAATAAATAAATTTGGAAGGAAACCTGGGAACTAGCCTGTGATAGTGATGGATTGCCTAGTTCCATATCTGAGAGTGAGTTCTCGACGTATTCTCAAAAAGGTTCCCTATTAGGGTTCCATTCATAGGATGAATGCACTAGAACGTGGGGAGTGATCGATGACCCAAAAGGACCTTGTTGGTTCTGGAAGCAGGTGTTCGAGACCTTACAAAACCAAGGGGCATGGGAATGGGTATGGGCATAGAAATGGGGATGACCATGGACATATCCTTCTTGTTGTGCATAACTATTCTAAGGAGGGTATCATGGTTGTTTCATAGAACCAGCTTCCGTGCGAGCATTATCAAAAATCTCATGTCTCGAGGCCTTGTTGGGAAACATTGGCACATACTATCCATGGACAACAGGGTGGAAAACGGGGTTAGTAGAATACATACTCACCTTGGAGTCATAAGTCTTGGTGGATAATTGGATGCAATACCTTGCTACTGATGAGGCTGAGGGAAGTAGTGAGGCACATCCTGTTGTTGTTGCATTGAACCACACGAACCTGTGGCATCATCTAATTTGAGCGAGGGACAGAAAAATGGAAAATAAGAACCCTACTATATAACCCTAGCAGTTATATATGACCAGAAGAGGGGCCAAACTTTATAACCCTAGCGGTAATGTTCCATCGAAGGCCATACCATATGACCCATACGAAGCCCCCGGAGGGTGAAGTTCTTGGAGTGTGTTTCGAGAAGCGTATGGGGGGGAGGCTTGCAAGGAATCGAGTGTATAGAACCCTTGAACTGAGGCTAAAATGTGATGTTGATTTAGAATATCGACCAATATCCCAAAACCTGATACTCAAAGACCTTCAAATAAATTATGTTACTTCTCTTAGCATAACCAACTTCATTATGAAAATTCCATATCAATTTGCGAGAGGAATAAACTTTACAAACATAGTTTGTTGTCACACATTTCCAACATTACTCCATTCATGACCCCAATGAAATTTCGATTTATATACATGGTTATAGAGTGTACTTACTCATATTTCTTCCTTACAAACTTTGATTTGCATTACTATTGTAGATTACTGATATCTTCTTGGGATTTCCAAGCCACCAATCAGTAACTTCACATGAAATGAACTATCTTCCTTGATTGCAAATCCTATGATCCATCTTGTGTAATTCGTACTTAAGGTTGTTAGAATAATCAAACCCATAGTATTACCCACTTAGACATTAATTCATTTATTTTTGTCTTATTTTCCTAGTTCATGAGTCCCACCATGTTCAAGTTGCTAATTGCCTATCCATAGAGGTCAAACTTGCCATCTTTGACTCATGTAGCACTTGGGAAAGCATTAGAAATCAAATCTACTTTATTCCTGGCCTCCTAGGCACCCTTCTTCTTTTTCTGCTTTGTTGACTGCTTTTTCAGTTTTTAAAGCACATAAGGAAAGCAAGACTAGGTGAGGTGAACCTGTTTTATTCCCCTTTCATCCTCCACTCTTTCCTCCATGCAAAAGCATGTATGAGCTGCCATTTCACCCCTCATTAGATTTCCCATGCGCCCTTGCCAATTTGTGAGCCTCATGACAGATTTGGGATTAGCTTTTTACACCTATGGGGGATTTGCCTATTTTGGGTAAGCCTGCTTTATGCTAGATTTGGATGCTTCCTCATGCATTCAATTTCTTCATGTATTCTATTTAATCAGCAGCCTATGATATTACAGGGTTGGCTATTGTACATTGAGTTAATATAATTTTGTGTTACAGCTCCATTTTCAGTCTCCATTGTTGACAATTTGCATGATCAATTGTAATTTGTTGTGAGTGAAATTAATCTATTGCTGGTCAGAATTTCTACATGGTAACAGAGCCATTGTAGGTTGTTAATCTCCTTCAAAAATTGTTTTGCAGGTTCGACATCAAGGCTGGGAGCCTTCTACTGACAGCCGGGACAGATTTTCTAAAGCTATGGATTCACAGAAAACTATCCTCACTCCCTTCAACTTTTTTGAATGGAAATCAAAGATGGAGATATTGTTGAGAGCGAAAGGCCTCTACAGGGTGACTATGGCTACAGAAGAAGAGCCCAATGCTGCTGCAGAGAAGATCAAATGGCACAATCGGAGAGATGAGGCCTATGGCCTCCTATGTCTCAGTATTTCCCAAGACCTCCTTTTCCATCTCGATGGATTAAATTCACCGGATCAAGTATGGGAGAAAATTTCTGAACTCTTCAGAAAGATAGATGAGTTGAGGGGACACCAGATCGAAAATGAGCTGATTTCCCTGAGTCCCAGTAATTTTGAATCCCTGCAGCTATATTTCTCCAAGTTCAAAGCACTAGTTTTGCAGCTGAAACAGTGTGGTATTGAAAATAAATATGATCAGCTCGTATTGGCCATCCTCTCAAAGCTAGGACCTGACTACTCAGTCTTTGTTTTGACCTTCTATGCCAAAAAACTCACAGCTCGAACCTGGAAGATGCCTAGCCTTACAGATTTCATGGAATCTCTCACACAAGAACAAGACAAGCTGGTGATGATGGGCACCATCAA
>LPNX010401732.1:142508-234337 GCA_001517045.1 Pseudotsuga menziesii
TGGCCTCCTAGGCGCCCTTCTGCTTCTTCTACTTTGTTGACTGCTTTTTTAGTTTTTAAAGCACATAAGGAAAGCAAGACTAGGTGAGGTGAACCTGTTTTATTCCCCTTTCATCCTCCACTCTTTCCTCCATGCAAAAGCATGTATGAGCTTCCATTTCACCCCTCATTAGCTTGCCCATGCACCCTTTCCAATTCGTGAGCCTCATGACAGATTTGGGATCAGCTTTTTACACCTATGGGGGATTTGCCTATTTTGGGTAAGCCTGCTTTATGCTAGATTTGGATGCTTCCTCATGCATTCGATTTCTTCATGTATTCTATTTATTCAGCAACCTATGATATTACAGGGTTGGCTATTGTACACTGAGTTAATATAATTTTGTGTTACAGCTCCATTTTCAGTCTCCATTGTTGACAATTTGCATGATCAATTGTAATTTGTTGTGAGTGAAATTAATCTATTGCTGGTCAGAATTTCTACAAAGGTATGATGTTTTGGTATATAAATTCTTCTTTAAATCGTATAACTCCCTTTGAAATATTGCAGGCCTTAACATTTTCTCTTCAATTGCTGTTTATTTGTTTCATTGTACCTTTTCTATTGTTTATGTTATGTATATTGGAAATCATAATCCATCTCAAGGACCAACTTTAACGCAGTGACCAGCATATTGTTAAAGTTGGAAGAGATGAAAAATATGTTTAAGTTTATTACAACAATACCCTTCTAGATCTAAATTTGTTTTGAGATATTTTTATGCATTGAAGTATAAATTTTTCTTTTCACTCTATATTAACCCTAACCTAACTCAACCTTTAATAGGAGGTTTCCACACCCACCTCCTTCAATTGAAATGAAAAATACTGCTTTAGAAAATTTAGCTTTGGCAAAGTCTCCAAATTGAAGAGTTCCATGAGCTGCTCTGAATAATATAGTTTTGCCTTTTCAAGGTGTTCAACATTGCAAATGGAGTTGGGAAGACTTAACGCCTTCTGGATCTAGCTTTGTTTTTAGATCTTTTTTTTGCATTGAAGTATAAATTTTGTTTTCCTCTATGTATTAACCCTAACCTAACTCATCCTTTAATGGGAGGTTCCCACACCCACCTCCTTCAATTGAGATGAAGAAGACTACTTTAGAAACTTTAGCTTTGGAAAAGTCTCCAAATTGAAGAGTTCCATGAGCTGTTCTGAATAATTTAGTTTTTCCTTTTCAAGGTGTTCAACATTGCAAATGGAGTTGGGAAGACCTAACCTGTGGTAATATCTCATGTATAGACGCTATAGCTTCTTCATCTGTTACATGTCCTCATGAAGTTATTCCATTAAAGAGTGTAATATTGTGTTGAAACTCGACCATAAGTGTTCCATCTCCAACCAGATATCCATTATGCATTTTGTAATTATTTACTCTTTTCCAGGTTTCATAATTAGTTTAATATCCAGCTGTGTGAGATTTTAGAGACTTGGATTTCACTTGTGCGAAGGATTTTTTTTAGCAATTTAGAGGCATTATTCATGAGGGAGATATTGAAAACCAATTACAGTTTCTTCTTAAAGGACATTTTACAATTTGGAAAGCTAAATTCCAGGTATAATATGATGTGAATTATTTTTTGTGTTGTAGTTGCTGGTTTGTATTATTTTTATGGTATGTGCAGAATCTTTACTACTGGTTTTTGGAATTTTCAAGGGTATCTAGCTATTCTTCTGGGACTAGATCTTGTCGATCAAGAAGATCAGTTTACCCATTAATTTTCCCTGTAATATGAGCTTGATAAAAAAGTTGGCATTGGTATATTTCCTTCGAATTTCTTAATTAATGGGCTGTCTAATTTTTATCTTTTTTCATAGTTTATATTCCTTTATGTTTTCAATATGCAATATTAAAATCTCAGTCTTGCATCTTTGGGACATGTAACAAATATTTTCAAGCTAATTCCATATTTTTTTGAGCATCAAAAAGGTTTTGAAAACCTTAAAAAAGACATTTTTAGAGATGAATCTTCAGACGAACCAAAAGGTAACCATGATTCAAGCCTAGATTCAAATGATGATGAAGATGAAGAGGAGGAACAAGGGGAACAATTAAACATACAGTATGAAACTTATCCAAACTTGCTAAATTTAATACCTTCAATTTACTTGACAATAATATTAAGTGTTGACTTTGAGGAAGTTGGTCATAAGTTGCTAAAAAAAAAACTTGAACCTCGTCAAGATGAAATTATCATTTGTTTGTGCATGTCAAAGTAGCTATTTCCCTTTCATTCAATTTTTTCTATTTGCGCACTTAGCTATAGATTGACTCTTACAAAATGGTCTGCGCACATAGTTGTAGATCTGTGGCTCAACAACCTTCTACTACTAGACTTCTCTCTAATCTCCTAAAAAATACTTCTACTATTATCAACTAAACTATGACCAACCCTTATACAGAACGGGTTCCTATTATTTATAGATATTCCAAGACTGTGCAAGGTCGACTGAGTACAGCTCAGTTATTATAGTCATAAGTAGCCATAGAAAAATATTTCATACATTTATTACAAGTCATACCTAGCTGCATAATAGTCCTTCATTACATTAATCACAAGACATAACTAGTTGCAAAAAACGTCCTTTAGTCTTCTGCTGACTTGAACTCCTACGGTCTTCTGACTTGTCGCTTTCCAACCTTTACTCTTTTACCTGTCAGTATTCCACTAAATATGGGTCCACTTTTCCTTTGTTGCACCATTCCTTGTCACAAATTTCTATGTTTTGCGCTTCCTTTTTGTCCTTTACCTTCCTTTCTTTGTCGCACGCCTACTTTTCCTCTTACGTGTGTGCTTTAATTTCTTCCTTTATCTCTTTCTTGGCCCAACAGGCCCCCAACACTCACATGTGGTTTGTCTCAAGCTGCTAAGAAAACTTATGTCTCTTGCGCAGATTGAGCCCCGTTACCGACCTTGTGTTGGAATTCCTTCAAGATTCCTTGCACCTGGGAAACTTTCTCTTGGACCTCCTCTTCTTTCTTCTCCAATTGTTCTGCACGGTTGAAATTGATTTGTTTCGACGGTACTTCTTCCAGCAACTGAGTTATTTGTTAGAGCTTCTATTTTACAGGATGAATGAGCCCTGTAACTCTCTTCTCCTCTGATTGGTGCATTTTTACCTCATCATTTCTGCTATGCTCCTTGTCATGCAGAGTTTTGACTTGCTGCTGTAATTGCTTCAACTCAACAACCTTTGCAATATTCTGTTTGATCGACAACTTCTTCATGTATGCCTTAACTATTTCTATTTTCATCTCAGCCTAGCGCGCTTCCTTGGTGAACTTTGTCGATGTCTCATCCTCTAGGAGTAGTTCCCAAGTCCCTGAAACTACTTCTATCACTTCCGTACAGAGATTTTCTCCTTCTTTGATTCTGCTAACAACCACATATGTTGTTTTCCTGTGCTCTTCAATCACCTTAGGAGGTGTACTTGGTATTTGCTATGCTTTAAGCTCTTCGACCTATTTCCTTAGGTCTGTGGAAATTTTGGATAGTCGGGCTACCTTTGCAGCTGCATTTGCATCTTCCTAGCCTTCTTCCAAAGGGAACTCTGTGACTGCATCTCTGATGGCTTCAACTAGTGCAAGCCTTCTTTGTTCATGCACTTCAATCTCTTGCTCCTTTTCGCGAAGGAGGGCCTTGCGCCTTTTTTCCTTCCTTGTTTGCTTTGTAGCCTAGTATGCAAGAGCATTCTCGCGGATCCTGATTTCGGTCGCTGCTGCATGCTAAATATCATAGACTTTCACCAATGTGAGTTTAGATAAATCCATAGATAGTGTCCCAAACTCATCTACAACATCATCATACTCTTGTGTTCCCATCTCCATTGCTCATGATTGGACTTCTACCTTCACCGACAACCACAATAGTGGTGTTACTAATGCGTCATTAGGATCCACGTTGTAAGTCTTGGCTTCGACTGTGTGCCACACCTCATTAATGGCCTTAGTGAGCGTATTGATATGCTCTGCTAGTTTGTTGGCAAGCCACATATGCTTTCTACCTATGCCTTTAAGACTGGACAGTGCAACCTATGTGATTTCTTTGGAAAACAAGCTCATGTCTTCCTCATCTAGGATAACCGTGTTATCTATTTTATTGGCTCTGCACTTCTTATGCTACGGCTAAGACTGTTCCTTCTCCTGCTCTGTGTGCAGGTTCTGCACATATTTGTTATTGGGTGTGTCTTCTGCATCATCTTGATCAGAACCCTAATCACTGTCATCATCGTCGTCGTCTGTGTCATGCGACTGGTTTCCTTTCCTATCACCCCCATCATTCCCTTGTTCATTATTTTGGCCATTTCCTTGGTTATCGCCTTGGTCCATTTCTACATCGATTGGGATGTGCCATTCCTCAGGCCACTCCTAGATGGACTCTTCCACATCCTGGTCAGTAATCATAAATGGCATCGGCTACGCTTATTTCTCCAGGTCCTGCTACGACTCAAGAATAATATTGTGGACACCAGCCTGGAAGCTTATGAAATATAAATACTTTTGGATTGTCGTAGATCACAGTCTATGCTGTTGTTTTATTACTTCTCCCAATGCATCCACATGTAGAAATTAGAACTCAATTTTATTTTCTTTCTGCCGTATCTTTTCTTCCTTTTCCTCCCAAAGGTTCTAGTATTTTGTGTCGTGGAAAAATAATGGGACATCCTGTTACGAAGAGAAATTCCTATGGCTTGGGGTACCACAACAGATAGCTTGACTCCAGAAATCAATCCTTTCCAATATGCAATAGAAAGTAAATGTCTAACACTAAAGGATCGGACCTCGTACCTTATTCCGGACGATTGAAGTAGATCCGCGTTGAGCTATCCAACTTCAGCTTGAATTGATAAATTACTTCCTCAACAACAAGTAAACAATACAAGCATTCTATATATCACGGTGTTAGATCTATTCTAGCATATATAATCAATAATGTATAAGCATTTGACATAATCCCATGGATAAAATATTCATTCAAACACACATTATTGGACAGGAAAAGATATTTCTATTAATATAAATCAGAGATTACAATAGATACAATCTCTGTTGGCATGTCTGCGAATTGGAGAAGCTGAATCCCCCACTTGGGCCTCCACCACCTCAATCCTCCATCTCTCGATAGCAAGCTCACAAGCAAAATGCAAGCTTGGGAAGAACACAAAAGTGCTCCAAGGGACAAAGGGATGCAGACTCAAGCATAAGTTCCGTCAACAATGGACTATAGTTTCTTTGCTCTCAATTCTCTCCTATGCCTTCAATGTACCATAGAGTTCCTTATATAGCTTTTCAAAGGGGTAATGAAAGGTCGAATTCGAGTGATCTCAAGGCATAGGGAAGGCCAAGAGTCAAGTGAGTTAGATCCATGTCAAGGAAAACTCCAAAAGGATTTGGATTTTGTACACATCCCGATGTATGCAGTTTTAGGGGTCAAACCCGCGTATATACATGATTAAGGGTTTAAAAGTCGCATGTATCGTTTTTCACATGTTTTTAGGGATGGTCAAGGAAACATCAAAGGACAAAAAATGGTCCACGGGGTCTAAGGAGTCTGTAAAGGGACAGGGGAAGGCCATACAAAGTGTGATTCAGCTGGAGTGGTGAAATCGGCTATAACAGATGCCCCCTAATGTGTGAGGTCATAGGGGTCATACGATGGCCAAAATTCATTATAAGTCCATCCCAGAAGTGGAGTGATGAAGAATCCCAAATGGAAGACCAACCACCCAATCAACATAGTAAAATGATACAACTCTGCACATAACTGCAAATACATAAAGCAGTCCCAAATACATAAGATACAATGGCCATGAATAGGCATGATACAAGATATCACATAAGTGGTCATCGCCACGTACAATATACATAGATCATAATCTCCATGATGAAGATATACAAAGGACCATGATCTCCATAATGGCTAAAGATATATAAGAGATCAAGATCTCCATAGTGGCTGGAAATGTCTGATCTATACTGGAATCAAGTCACGAGAGCTGAAATCTCATGAACACTAGCACGATCAAGGAGGTAGCATATAAGAGATGCCACCAACCTGGAAAGTTTTCTACATAAACTGCTACGAGTACATGTCCTACTATGTGAATAGAGGTGTTGAGGTCGAACATAGTAGTCCATCATCTGATTACCGGTCATTAATGTATACCATTAACAGACGCGAGATCACGCATCGATAATGAAAATGGGAATCAAGGTACTAGAGTGCAAACTAACAAGTGTGGATAAATGTGTTGAGGTCGAAAACTTGAGAGGATCCATCAATCAGGGGACATTGATGTATTCCCAAAGACTTTCGATGGCGAGAGAACCTGCCACTGATGACTGCAAGTCTCAAGGCACTCAAAATGACTCTAGATTCCAATCCTAGAATAAATGATCTGAATTCGATGGGATGAAATATACTGGAAGGAGGGCATTAAGGCATCCCCCATCATCCAACACAAGGTACTTAGCAAAGCTATATAATGTGGAAGGACTCAATCATAAGGTGCCCGAACCAGTAACTGTACCAGGAATGGCCGACATGCAAAGTCAAGATAACTGAGGAATGGCCGACTCAGGATTCAACTTCCTTCGAACAAGAGCATAATGGGATATGGTGACTGAATAAAGGCAGCATAGAATCGATATACAAACTGGGACATCTTTGCGACACAAGAGGAATCAACAGAGGCTCCATGGGGACTGGAAGCTTAACCAGTCGGTGGAGATAAACTCAGATAAACGAGTACAGCTCCTAAAGTCAAACTATAAACCCAACCAATAGATGTGATATACAGTGCTCTGTTTGAAGGTGACACGACTCGACAACTACCAAAGATAACATCTTTCCTTGTCTGACTTTTTGGTTTTTTGATTTTTTTGGACTTTTTCAAATATTTAAAAATCTTGAAAAAGAATAAAATTGATTTATAGTTATAGACTAGGAGGAGACGAGTGTCATAAGGGAAAACAAACTAGTTCCAAGCAGTGGAACATACCTATGCTCAATGCAAGGATACATGTGTAGGATATCGACACTCGGGGGAAAATCCCCTCCTGGTAAAAAGGGAATCAAGCTACAAAGGATATATAAAATGGCTCTGCATGGCTAGACATGAGACAAGCTCGGGCTATATGGCTGAAACTCAATATCAGGGAAGCCGACATAAAGCTCAATAAGGTAGGCAAAGCTCATGATAATGCAATTACAACTTGACATAAGGGAGTCCTGAGGGAAGTGGCCAACATAAAGTTCAAGAGGAGTATGAAGCTCTTTCTCAAGGACATGGTAGGACTAAAAGGGACTCCCGGACCTAAGAGAGGACTCACAGCATGGGTACCAAGTGTAAAAGGGAGCTAACTAGGACACCCATGTATAGGAAAGATCTACCATTCACATAATATCACTTCTAACAGCAGCATGAAGGTTCCATGATACCATGGAATGGGTTTGTACCTAAGGTTAAAATGAAATAGTCATAAGGTCATGCAAAATGCAAGCGGATGTGAAATCCTAACCTATATGCCAGTTTAGACATGATACCTGTGATAGGAACGAACAGGTCGAAACCTCAGAGAGAGTGTACAAAAAATGGACCCTACATGACAACCATATTAGTGCAAAACAACCTGAAATAGTCAATAAAGAATCCAAACTATAGGATATAGGGATGAATGATCATGACAATTGCACCCAAAGTAAACAATGCGGTGAACGATGGGACATAAAAAGGAAAGTAAGGTGTAGACCCAACGTTCACGTAACCACTACCACCCCCGTGAGGGTGACCATTGGTGTAAAGACTGAGTGAAGGGAATATAAATCCTCCAAAAATGGAGTAGAGGGTGGAATGTGACCACTCCCAAATCTATGAGCACGGTAAGGGGCTGTGACACCCCCAAGTCTGACACTAGGGTCTGTACTAGGACCAAGGACGAGTGATAGGATACCCGGCATGCCAAAAATAAAAGGACCCAAACTCAAGAGAGCATAAATATACTCAAGTAACTGCAATCCCAAAGGCCAACTAGCGCACAAAGAGCACACTCCTAAGAAAATCTACAGCCAAAATACAAGCAAACCAAGGGGAGGATATGTGAGATCCTGAATGCAGTAGGTATATCTCTCCTGGGAGAGGCTCAAAACTCCCATACACTACAAGCGGAGGTATTTAACCAATTATATTGGTCCTCAGCTTCAACGCATAAAGCGACTGTGCTGTCCGACCCCAACCTGGCCGGGACACCTGCAGAATAACCCCTGCAAAGTACCCCCTCGATATCCTAAGTAAGGCCACTAAGGTCACCTTAATATAATCAATGCTTAGGTGGACAGTCGCAGGTGGGATTAACCGTATGGGTAGGGTAGCAAAGCCCGAAACTCTCGAAAGATCCCCCCAAATACGAATACAATCCTGGAAATATCTCCAGTGCTACTCAGTTATGACTAGGGGTCATCCCAATCAATAACTTCTCACACTACCTCATGCTTAACTCCCGTGTAAGAGGAGCATCCTGAGAAACACTAATTATACCAAGGATTTCACTATCTCACCTAGACAGACACATACATATTTCGTTTAGTGGTCTTGGAGAATTTACTCACAATGAACTATTCCAAGACCCTAAAACCTAATCTTGTTGGTGCACCCTATAAAAGAAAAGAGTGTAATTCATTTTACTATGCGTTGATTTTAATTGGCTGTAATTACTCAAAGGGAAATGGTCATGCAACTAATGAAGTTATGACTCAGCAGTGAAGTAAAAGCGCACACCATAACAAACAATGCTAAGTGAAATCTTTGTCAAATGAAAAACAGGGTATTCCACTACATGAGATTCATAAATATATATTCCTTTCCGAATGCCAATGCAATCCTTCCTATATGAAATCCTAAACACAACTCTCATCCAAGCCATCCAATGCAAGTACCTCCTCAAATCCATATCTAAGATGCAACTAAGAGTGCAACTACTTTGTATTTTTCAATATAAAAGAATGAAAAATGCAATAAAAGTCATCTAAAACTCTCAGTCTCCGCAACAAGTATAAAACACAAGCCCAGCAAGACACCGAGACAAAATAGAGTAATGCACTAATGGCAAAACAAAAAGGATAAATGACTAAAACTACTTTCAAAGAAAAATCAATGAAAAAGCAGTCTCTGGTCACAGAAGAAGCATCCAACACACAACATCAGACCCAGGGAAGACCCAACCACACTCACAACCCACCCAACAACTTCCCACAACATCAAACTCACCAAAAGGGAGGATGTACATGATTGTTTAAAGAACAACCATGTATATACGTGACTTTTGGCCAAAAAGCTGCATGTATATGCGGATTTTGGACAAAAACCTACGTGTATACGTGACTTTTGGCCAAAAATCCGCATATGTACGTGACTTTTGGCCAAAAACCTACGTATACAGAGAAGACAGTGGTAAAAAGCAGGCCAAGGGTCAAACCAATAAAGGGGAGTTTCAATGGATGAACATACTATAAAATGCAACACAGAAACAAGGAGAAACAAAGAGCAAGTCAATAATATCAATCCCATTGTGCCCACAAACCCCCAAATAAAAAAAAGGAACATCCCCAGCAGAGTCACCAATTCTGTTACGGAGAGAAATTCCTATGGCTTGGGGTACCACAACAAACAACTTGACTCCAGAAATCAATCCTTTCCAATATGCAATAGAAAGTAAATGTCTAACACTAAAGGATCAAACCTCGTACCTTATTCTGAATGGTTGAAGTAGATCTCCGTTGAGCTTTCCAACTTCAGCTTGAATTGATAAATTACTTCCTCAACAACAAGTAAACAATACAAGCATTCTATATATCATGGTGTTAGATCTATTCTATCATATATAATCAATAATGTATAAGAATTTGACATAATCCCATGGATAAAATATTCATTCAAACACACATTATTGGACAGGAAAAGATATTTCTATTAATATAAATCAGAGATTACAATAGATACAATCTCTGTCGGCACGTCTGCGAATCGGAGAAACTGAATCCCCCACTTGGGCCTCCACCACCTCAATCCTCCATCTCTCGATAGCAAGCTCACAAGCAAAAGGAAAGCTTGGGAAGAACACAAAAGTGCTCCAAGGGACAAAGGGATGCAGACTCAAGCATAAGTTCCGGCAACAATGGACTATAGTTTCTTTGCTCTCAATTCTCTCCTATGCCTTCAATGTACCATAGAGTTCCTTATATAGCTTTTCAAAGGGGTAATGAAAGGTCGAATACGAGTGATCTCAAGGCATAGGGAACGCTAGGAGTCAAGTGAGTCGGATCAATGTCAAGGAAAACTCCAAAAGGATTTGGATTTTGTACACATCCCGATGTACGTGGTTTTAGGGGTCAAACCCACGTATATATGCGATTAAGGGTTTAAAAGTCACGTGTATCATTTTTCACATGTTTTTAGGGATGGTCAAGGAAACATCAAAGGACAAAAAATGGTCCACGGGGTCTAAGGAGTCTGCAAAGGGACAGGGGAAGGCCATACAAAGTGTGATTCACTTGAAGTGGTGAAATCAGCTATAACACATCCAGCGGGTGGTAATACAGTGGGTCCGATCAAATAACAAAAGATATCAAAATGAGGAACCAGGAGTAGTGGAATTTGGCCTTACTTTCCTCCTGCACTTACTCTGCATCCTCTAGCAGCTCATTTAATAAATACTGGGACCAATTGAACAACACTCTCACTGTGCATTTTTTTGCTAGCTCCACTATCCTTACAGTGCACTCGGTGTGCCGCATCTTGCGCATCAACTTGAAAGATAAAATATTTGCGATGAACTTCACTGTGTTGTCAGTTATCGAGGAAATCAAGAATCCACTTTTTGCGTGCTGGAGGTCATACTTCTCCTTCATCTTCGTCGTATCTCTATTTGGGTGCAGATATGGCGCAGGGTCATGTCCTTGACACGGGAGACCCGTTATAGACGAAATGAGATCGACATTGACAAAATATGGTCTTTTGAGCCAAAAATAGCCTCCATGGAAGAAAAAAAGGAGTTGTTGCACATATGTGATCGCTTGTTTACTTCTACCAAAGTACCGCATGAGCAGTAAACTCAGTAAGCTCAAGCTTTCTACACCTTGAGCCCACTCCATTGGCACTACAAGTTGTGGCTTAGGAGGAATGGCTGGGAGCGTGACCATGTAGTTCTTTCTTTCTAGGTCTTCTTGTTTCCTCGTATCGTTATCTTCAAATTGTAGTTTCACTAGTTTCAGGATTATGTTCATTAGCAGTGGCACTCCAACAGGGATCTGGGGTGCAACCAAGGAGGACCATGATTTTGTCGAGAGGTTTACTTCAAGTGCCTCTGCTCTCCTTGGCTAAACATATGGTGGAAGTAGGTTTCACTCCTCTAGAGTGGCATGTTCTACTTCTCTTCGTGGTGGCAGAGATGGTGTATCCTCAGTGGGTGCGTCCTCGATAGCCTTCCGCTTCTGTGTGAACTTTGGCACCCTGACCTGAGGTGCTAATGTGACTCTGATGTCTATTTTTTATATAAATGGTCATGGACCTGCAACTGGTATATCAACTAGTGTATTCTGAACCGTGGTCGTCGTAGGGCCCAAACCAGAGGCCAAAGGAGGGGCCGAACCAGAGGCCAAAGCAAGGGCAGAACTGGTCGTAGGAACTGTCTGTGGATTTTGTCGCACCATCATTTTTGGTTCTTCCTCTTGCTATTGTACCTCCAGCAATGAAATATCTTCTACTATAGGGAAAGGTGAGGTGATGGTAACGTCGGAATTCTTACTGGTACTGGAAATCGAAATGACCATTAGCTTCGGCTCTCAAAGTTTCAGACTCTGGTTCACTCTTATTCTCTCTGTGCAAGTAAAAGGATTATTGTCAATGAAGGCTCATATTTATAGGGATGCGCTGATTCTTCATGTGATCATTCAATGGAAGATCGACATCTTATCGATCACATGGGCTTCCCCTTCGATGCATTCCAACATTAACTCGCGTACTTGAGTTCTAATCTGTATCTATCAGGGAAGTTATGGTGAGGATGATGGATGGGACCAAAATGCATGTCGCCATTCTCCTTGGACTTGTTTAATTAATGATGCCTCGCTATAATAACCGCATAAATCATTTCGGGTATTCGTGCTTTAATGTCATCCAACTGTCATTCCTACTCTTACTATGATTTGAATACTTCTATCGCAGCGGTGCGACAAAATAGTTTCCTTTCCTCTTTTCTATTTTTCTTCACTTTTTTTTTCTCCTACCTTTTCCTTCTTACGTAGCCATGTCGCAACCAGCATGGTAGGGTTTCAGGAGGATGCCATTGATCATTCTTGTGGCTGGCGTTACATTCAGCTTATGTAACTTCACTGCGCTGGCCTTAGTGATGTGCACAATCATATATGTCCCTAGCCAATGTGTCTTCAGTTTCCTTGGATGCTTTGAAAATTTGTTTTCGTATAGCAACACAAATCCTCCGACTTTAAAATGATTGATTCTGATATGGTGATCATTCCATGATTTCTTCATTTTCTTCTCTGTGTTTTAATGAAATCCTACGACGAAGTGCTCCTCTTCCATCTGAACGAGTTGCGACAACCTTTGTTGGACAACATCTATGTCGGTCATTTTTGTCAGTGCGACAATCTTAGGCTCAGCACAATATACTCCATTAGCACAATAGTTTCTTGTCCATACACCAGTTTGAATGGAGTGTTCCCTGTCAATTGGTTACAAGTCATGCAGTACTCCCATAGCACAACTGAAACTTTATGATCCCAATAATCTCAGTGCGCACTGCATAATTTGGTTAATGCATTTTCCAGAATCTTGTTGAACGCTTCAACCATTCCATTCTCCTGAGGATGATAGAGTGCCATCTTTCTATACTGAATCTGGAACTCTGCAATAAGTTCATCAATCATTTTGTTAACAAAATGTGTACTTTGGTTTCTTAGCATAATGTTTGGGTAGCCGAACCTGGTCACCACATTTTCAAATAGAAACTTTGTTGCAGTCATAGCAGTGCAATATTTAACAGGTGTGGCTTCACCCCATCTAGTTAATTAGTTTGTCGGAGTGATAATATAGTGCATTCCATTTCTCTTTCCTGGCATACTAATTGGTCCAACAAAATTAGCGGCCCACTTATCAAATGCTTGAACGGTTATCTGCAGCGCTAGTGAAAAAATCTCTTAGTATCCAGATGTATGGTCAGCCACCACAAGCAAGCTTGCAATATCTTGTGCATAGTTTCCTTTCCAGCATAGTGTCCTCTTGCGACATCGGCATGTGCTTCACTCATTACCCAATGTTGTTCGTGGTAAAAAACACATCAACGCAATATTTCATCAGGGCCCATCTTGTATAGTTGTCCCACAATCAACGTATAATTAGTGACTTTGATGACCAAATGTTTCTTCTGTGTAGTGGTGAACACTTTAGGCGCATATCCTGTACTTGGGAGGTGAGTGATAGCCGCAAACATTTTATCAAACACGGTGAACGCAAAGAGTTGCGCATCAAGTAAGTTATCCTCCAAACTTGTTGGTTCTTCTCTAATTTCTATCCTCGACAAATGAATAGGTCCCACATTCAGTCGATCAGGTTTAACAACGACCTCAAAAACAAATTCTTGGAGCAGGAGGAGCCATAGATAGATTCCCCCCCCAGCACTGGCTTGTTGACCAATTATTTTAAGGCCAAATGATCAGTGTACATTTTAAAATGTCCACCAAACAAGTAGTGTTGGAACTTCTACAACGCATAGACCATGGCAAGGCCTTCCCTTTTTGTCATCATGTAAATCTTATCTGTCATCGATAGTTTTCTGCTAGCAAAAGAAATAGGGTGGTCAAGTGCACCCTCACCTGGTTGCATCAAGACTATGTCGAGCGCAATAGACGATGCGTAGACATGGACATGGAACTGCCTCTTCCAGTCAGGAAATACCAGTATTGGTGTGGTGGCCATATTGTTCTTTAATTTGTCTAATATTTCCTGGCAATCTTCCATCCATTGTAACTTCACATCTTTATTCAACAATTTCTCCATAGGTGCAGTTATCTCTACATATCCCCTGATAAATTTTAAGTATAAGCATGTGTGTCCTAACACTGATCTGAGTTGCATGAGTGATGTAGGTGGTGGAAATTCAAGGATAATCACAACTTTCACTAGGTCTACCAAAATTCTGTCGCAACACACAACATGTCCCAACAATACACCAAATGGTGCACAAAAAATACATTTATTTGAACTAAGTGCACTCTAATACTGGCGACGGCAGTCCAACATCGTGCATAGACTCTCAATGTGGTCTCTTACTAGACCAAACATAGTCCAATCATCAAAGCAGACCTCAATAAATTTATGTATGAAATATTTAAAAGTAAAAACTACTATTCTAAAAAAAATAGCAAGTGCATTCTTGAGTCCAAAGGGCATTACCATATACTAGTGGCATCCCCATTATGTGACAAAGGTTGTTTTGTGTCGATCCTCCTTCATGATTCTGACTTTATTATAGCCAGAGAAGTCATCAGTGAATGAATACATCTATTGTCCTTCGACGCTTTCCAATACTTCATATGTAAATGGTGTTGGGAATGGATCGTGTAGGCATGCATTGTTCAACTTCCTCAGGTCAACATAGACTCTAACTTCACCCAGTGTCTTCTTATCCTAGATCACTATAGGGCTGATCCATTCTAATTCTTCAACATGTTCAATTATTCCTGCATCGAGCATGCAATCCAATTTAGCTTTTACCTTCTCTTTATACCTTGGATTCAACCTATAAGGTCACTGCTTGACTAGTTTAGCATCTGATTTCAGGGGTATTTTCATTTCTCCCAAATCTCCTACTATTCCCTTCATCTTTGAGAAGTTGGTAGGGAATAGGTACTGAAAATCATGCAGCAAGTCTGTGATACTTGATACCGTCTCATCATCCCAATGATCTCCTATATTGGCGAACTTTGGGTTTTTCGGTGAACCAATGTTCACTTTCTTGATTTTTAGCGGCTTGAGGAACCGGGCGCTTGAAATACCACTTCCTTAGAATTCATACATAAATTCTGACTCTAGTATTTTTATATTAGTTGGATCATCATTTGGTTCTCCGGCCATATTGTAACAAGCCATCCATTGCTGGATGGCCGCACTGCACTAGTGGGAACTTGCTACTTCGACAAGGATTTCAACAAATATTTTCTCCTTGATTGTTTGAAGCATAGCATCAACTGTCGATTTATTATCAGCAAATGAAAAGGTGTGCATGAATTGTTTAACCACCTTGTCCTAATCCTGAGTCCCTTGTCGCAACTCCATGGATGTATACAATCTTTTGGGTGTCATTTCCAATGTATGCACGAAATGATGGACAAATTCCTATCACGGGTATCTTGGAAATGCCATGCGACACTAATTGAGGTGTTCGACATCCCTGTGTACTTATGAATCACTACGGTGACTTCTTTGCCAAATATGACTTCCATCAACGTTATGCACTATGGCCATTCTGATATGGATTGATTGTACGTACCCCACCATCTAGTGGGTGTAGCCTTCAATACATATTCTAACGTAGATAAACGCTACAGTTTTGTCACCAGTCCTTCAAATTGACTTAGGAAGGTCGCAATATTATGTAACCCTTTATATGTCGGTAACTCTCCCGACTAATTCTCCACTCTTCGCACAAACCTGGTAATCCTGGCACATATCTTCATAGAGACTTCATGCAGTTTGTTTTTCCAGTTCTCTAAGGCCTCTCCTCAATATGATGTGCAGGAACTAGCACTCCTCTAGCTTAAGTTTCCATCTGTTGTGGGATTTACATAATCATATTTTAAGGTTCTTACATTATAGATATGGTCTATATAGTCACCCTGCTCTTCACTATTGACTGGTTCAACATATCTCTGTCCCTTCGGTGAATCAATGGGAGAAACTACCCTCATCTCATCATATTCAAATGAGAGAATAATTTTCTTGAAGTTTATAATGGTATGATTATCTATGGCCCAATCTATCCCCAGAAGTGCAGGATTTGGTTTTGTGTCGTCGACAATGTTGATAAATTCAAAGTTTGTGAATGTGCACAGCCCCTCAATGTCGATAGGGACTTGACTTAGCCTACCAATTGGTAGGACCTTCACCTGATTTGCAAGCCTCAACTGGACAGGGGACGATTCCAAGCGTGACTTTCCCATACTCTCCCAAGTTTGTCACGTCAGAATATTGACGTCCGACCCCAGGTCTAGGATAATGTAATCCATGTCATAATCCTCGATCTACGTAGTCATTCTTAACTCGTGCCTCATTTTGAATTTATTTTTGACATGGTTAACCTTGCTTCTAGGTTGCAACTTTACTGGGGTTTCTTCTATCAGTTCTTGTAGTTTTGCGACAACTTCTTTATCTTGAATTAGCTCTAAGCAACTTGAAATAAATGACTTGAGCTTACTAACCTTTTTTGGAATTTGATTCTAGAATAGATGTTGAAATATTTCATGCATCTCCCTGGTCAGGGTACTTACAATCTTTTGCAAATATAGACAGTCCTCGTTGCGATGCCCTCTAGTCTAGCATATTCAACATCGGGGTATTCTGTGGGTACTCAATGGATTAGGCGCACCCTACGAGATATATTTCATGTATAGCAGAAAATTATCCTTGGTGTGTCCATCCGTTCAACATCTTGTGCACCACAAGTCCTCTTTGGATTCTTTTCCCTTCTTAATATCATAAAGTTGTTATGTCATATTAGCCAACCACAACTGAATCTACATCATTCCTGCACCACCATCTCTGATCAGCGAGGAATCCAGATTCATCTCTAGTTCTAGCGCTTTTGTCTGTGACACAATCTTCTATTGCATCAAAGGAGTTCGGATGTGTGCTAATAGCATAGCAATAAACCACTCTTTATGTTGTATGTCTGACATCTGGAAACTAAATTTGGCCATCAAATTTTTAAACCGTTGATCAAAATCCCATATCGACTCCATCGGTAACTGCTTTATCTCCTTGATCTTAGTGATGCATTGCAACTCAGATTTAGGTTTTTTGAACTCACAAATCATCATGAGTCAGATCTCATCAAGGGTCTTCTTTGGGGTTCCTGCTGGTACTACAAAAAAATTCATAAACAAGTCCATCACATGACCTCCCAGAGTTGTGATCATCTGCTATTTTCTTATGTCTGCATTATGAACTTAGAGAACCATCCAAACAACTTCGCAAAAGAAATAATTTTGTTATGGATCTTCTGCTCCATTCCCATTGAATGTAGGTAATCTAATATCTACCCCAACCATTGAGTTGGTGCCGGGGATGTCCAATGAACAATCTAATGAAGGTGAAATATCTTGCATGTTAGTCGCGGTACTAGCACTATCAGTATTAACAGTTCTTTCAGGAGATGAGGCTCTAGACCTTACCTCTGGTGATACTCCTGGCCTGGTGTAGTTGTGTCCACGTATTGGTGTCTTTGCAGACCCTTTAGATTCTTCTTCTCCTTTAGAAATCGGGCTATATATTTCCTCTTTGTTGCAATACCCTTCCTATAGCCGTGACTCAACTTCATACTTACTTTCTTCGAATAGACTATGAGTCCGTCTACCTCCTACTATCTTTCTTCTTTTTCCTGGTCGGATTGTCCTTCCACTCCTTAGCAATGCAAATTCTATTTCAGGTTTTGTACTTCCTAGGAAAATCTTAGCTCACCGTTTCCCATTTTCCCTATAGGTCATCTTCGACGTCACTTCCCTCCTCTTGAATATGCAACTTCAACTACTCAACTACAAGATACCCTTCTTATAGACGAGCATATTTATCCATGTACTTATAGATAACAAGTACCTTTTTTGAGGTCCTTTGAAAATTTTATTTCAGCCTCACTATATGAGGTTATCGTCTCTACTGCAAAATCAGTAATATACCCTTCCAAAATACTGTCGACCCAAAAATCAACAGCTCTAGAGATGGGGCTATTTACACTAGATAACTCGTGAATCGGCTGAGCACTCCACTCAACCGCTTCTCTTCTCTGGAAATTTGTATTTTGAGTCACCAATATTGACAACCACTCATGCTGCACAATAGGAAACTCTGCAAAGAATATCTCATGAATATCAGAGTATATGTATTGGTCCAACTAGTTTTTTGTGCTCAACCACGATCTTGCGCTCTCTTCTTGCGCAAATGCTACTGTCTTAGAATCCATCCAGTCCTTGATTTCCTTCTTTGTCAGATGCAAAAATATTTCTCTTGACTCAAATGATTAAGGTTCTTGGCAATGAAACCATTTGTTGGCCTACTTTTCCCCACTCTCGCGACCCAGGTTCAACAGACCCACAAAACCAACAAAACACCCAAAGACATCGGCCCGGTGGAGCAAGCTCAGTTGGCAACACTTGCAAGGAAGGCGCAGTCTCACCTAAGATATATTAATGTGTAACTGCCAGAACCATGTTTCTGCAGTCGGTGAGGGATTATAGTCCCTTGGCGCGTGACCAAGGCGCTCGACAGAGTCCAAAGGATGGATTCTTTTACGAGCTCGACCTTGGCGCAACAATGTGACATAGCCAGTGTGTGACACAAAATTTTCCTTGACAACTTAAAAAATGGTGCAATAGTGCAACACAGATGATTCCTTAATATTAAATGACAATGGCGTGATAGTATTACAACTTAACAACTTTAAACATGAAATAATATAAGATGCTTCGACGATGTTTTATTCATTCATTCATTCACTTATTTTATCAGTATTGTGTCATTCATTCGGGAAATAACCATAATCAATGAAATTTAATCAAACATTCAACATTAATCATTAAACATTAAACATTCACATTCAACATTCATGCGACACAAGAAATAACATGGAAACCCATCCGGGTAAAAACCACCAAGGTGCTCTTCATCTGGTATGAGAAATATATAGCACCTTGCAGTCTGTGAATTGCATACAGTTTTGATATATGTCTTATTTATCTCAGACTCTTCCTACTCTCATGCTCTCTATTTTATTATTTTCTCCTACTACTTCTACTGATACGCACACAACCTGGATTGACTCTTCTACTATGCTATTTGCACACTTAGCTGCAGATTGACTCTTACAAAACGGTCTGTGCACACAACTGCAGATCCGCAATTCAATAGCCTTCTACTATTAGACTTCTCTATGATCTCCTTAAAAATACTTCTACTATTATCAATTGAACTATGACCGACCCTTATACAGAACGGGTTCCCCTTATTTATATATATTATAAGACCGTGTAGGGTCAAATGAGTAAAGCTCAGTTATTATAGTCATAAATAGCCACAAAAATGTATTTCATACATTTATTGTAGGTCATACTTAGCTGCAAAATCATCCTTCATTACATTAATCATGAGCCATAACTAGCCGCAAAAATCGTCCTTTAGTCTTCCGCCGACTCGAACTCCTACGGTCTTCCGACTTGTCACTTTCCAGCCTTTACTCTTCTACCTGCCAATACTCCACCGACTCTAGGTCTGCTTTTCCTTTTTCGTACGATTCCTCATCGCAACTTTCTGTGTTCTGCACTTCCTTTTTTTCCTTTACCTACATTTCTCCTTCGTGCGCCTGATTTTCCTCTTATGCGTGCACTTTGGTTTCTTCCTTTAGCTCTTTCCTGGCCCAACATATGCCAAGAAAGTGAAATTACCATGCAGTGAAGTTTATTGCTTAGTTAATTTTGCATATATGTCATTATATATTCTCACTAACTATAGTTATTTGGTTATGCATAAATTGTTTCAAACAACTTAGATTGAATTTTGGGTGATAACGTGAGGATAGCCTCAACATTTCATGTTGAAGAGTGTGAGAAACATTATTCTAGATAAGTGGTAATGTTTATGGATATCACTCTGATAGTATTTATGGTATTTATGTTTCCCGTTGTGGAAAATTCACAAAAGAGAAAAAACTTTCCAACTTGAATTTTGAAAAAATTACAGTAGTGGGAAGGCTTTTTAATAGTTTTGGCATGAAAACATTTAAAAACATATATGTAGATTTACATAGTTCTTGGTGATGGGTACAATATTAATTAGAAGTGAATAGAAGTAAGTTCTTTCCCTTTTTACGTAAGTGCAATCCATGTTGAGACAAAACACTTCATCAATAGGGATTTAAATGGTATCCAAGTCCAAAAAAGAACATGGATGATGCTACAAGCTACTCTCCTATTACATATCACTGATAAACATGATCAATCGTCAAAATCATCCTCATTGATTGAAATGGGATCCTTGTTACACTCATTTCTCAACTGGGTTTTCCCTAATTATAAAACAAAGGGTTGTTCTAAGGATTATGTAACAAGCCTAATATCCTGAGTATGTGGAAGCCCTGGAAGCAGTCAAATAACAATAATGAATGGTATTAGTTCCAAGTATGGGCACATAGAAGTCACCAATAGCCACGTGGAAGCAATAAGGACCAAGTGTTTGATATAGGTATCTTAATGGAATATTCTGAGCATCTAACAGTCAACATGAAATCACTTTTGGCCATTTTTATGATAGCATCCAGTATTTTATTCAATGGTAGAATATTTAAGTGAAGTCCACAATGTTTCTAATTTTTAGGTATTATCTTTTTACAAACAACTATCATTCATTTCTGAGTATATGAGAGTCCCTTGGGCATGGTAACAACCATAAATCCTTGATCCTGTAGCAGCAACAAAAACATCATCAAATTTTGGGAAGTAAATCCCCTGTTCATGATTCTGAGATAATGGTTACAACAATATTTGATAGGTTGCAACCATAGGAGAATGAATATCCACCCTTGGAGGATCCTAGGTGTGTTTCTCTTCTACCCAAACATACCTTTTATCAACATCTGTAACATAGTCCATAAACAACTGTAAACTTTAGATTCTAGACCTATACAATTCCACTGAGTCTCAACAGTTTATAATCTATTGCAGTTCTCTGTGCATCATTGTTGAGGAGCTGCTAGCCTTGGAGGTTTATCTCCAACAGGACTTCTATACTAGTGACGGAATTTCTGACGGGCTTGATATAGGTAGTTGTTAGAAAATATTTTGGTTTCTCAAATTTATTCATGGCTTGATTAAAGCTAGTGATCAAGGAATTAAATCATAGGGATATGGATAGCCATTGAAAATATCTCTAATTGAAGGGAATAATATCTCTACTGTAGATGCTACTGGTTATTTAGAACCATTTGCAATATTTACCTATAATCGGAAACCCCAAACAATTTCAATGAAACTGTAGACACTAGATCCTCAATGTCATGGTAAAAAGCCGAATATTTGTCTGGATATTTTGTACTTTAGATTTTATGCTTTTCCGTGCTTCTATCCATGATTTGCACTCTAACTTTCATTCTCAAATAATTTTGCACAAATATTTGAATACGATGCTATAAAAGAGACTCCATCTGTGATGGATGTAGAATTCTTTGACTTTGAACTTCCTTTTGCTAAGGATACATCTCTAAGGTATGCCGAGATCAATTTTTTGAAACTTACTTTGCAAGAGCTGGTTGATTTGTAGATTCCACTTTAGGAAAGACTGGAACAAGATTGCTAATGAAGGTTTCACCTTAGGATATTTATGACGAATACAAAGGGTCCGAATGTGGTTACTCAGTACATAACAAAGATGGAAAATGAATTTGGATAAAGGTATTCACCTTTCTAAATTAAAATCTCAAGTAAATACCTATCTTTTCCATAGCATACAATATATCTTGTTGGATAGTTCCTTTATTTTTTTGGACATCACAAGAATGAGAATGAAATGTATGAAAATTTCCTGGCGCTTACCTCAAACAAACTCAACGTTCCAGAAGCAATTTGCGATTCCAAGCAAATAAATTCTCATTAATTATTTTTCATGCTACTTGAAACACAAAGTTCCTCTTCATGTATGTATGCCTTATATACATTTACATTTACATTAAGTGACTAATAGCATAGAGGTCTCAAGTGAATTTATGTTTTGTAGGTTCACTTATTCTTATCTACAAGGATGCTAGGTTTCTATGCAAATCTCTTTGGACATAAAACCAAATTATCCGGGCCTATAGGAAGATATAGATGAAGTAGTCGAGTTGGCTCCTTATTTAGCATCAATGGGTAGTCCATATATTTCCATCTACCTTCGTAGAGGCCGATGTGTATATGTTATCCATGGTGCGAAGTACAAAGATGAGAAGCGAAGATTTGAGTTCCATTTCCAGTCCTTTGTTTCCTACAATGTTGCATGTAGGTACACATTGAGTTATTTTCTCATCCCAACAACCATAAATAGTCCCCTATCACTTTGTAAAAATGGAAAAATTAATATTGGATATACAAAAGAGTACTAATGTGCATGAATTCCAATGAAGAAAATGGAAAATAAAGAGTGGATGTCCATGAATTTGATACAAATTAGTTTGGCATTTTGAACAAAACTTGAAATATCCTTCTTTCCCTATTCTTAAGAAACTATGATTTATTTGTCAAACAATACAATCATGGAACTATGGAGTAATAGGGTGTTGAGTCTTGAGCGAAAGATGAAAAAAGTAGAAGATGAGGAACCGACAGATTTAGGGGATCACCAAAATGAAGATTTTGGATATTTTTTGGGTTTTGAGGAATCCAACATGACTAAGGTCAATTCACAAACATTTCCTTTCAGTGTAGGTATCTAAAATCATGAAGTATTTTCTTGTTTTGCATTCCCATGAAGTTGGTGTTCTAGTCCTTGGACTATTTCTGACAAACTGTCGTGTTGATGGTTTCTTTTGGTAAGAGCATGCTACAATGTTATTATAATAAACTATGAAACACAACAGTCGGTGGGAAGAGGCTCAACATGGGAGATTTACAAACAAAAATTATACCAAAGACAGATTTGGTACAAGTTCAATAGAAATGTTTCAGGTTTTGGAGTCGATATCACGAGTATCTAGCAAAAGTAAAAATTTGATAATGGAAACTGTTGGATTATTAACGAAGTCCTTAACCTTCATGGTGTACCTTTTGGTGACCATTTTTAGGTGCTTCCTAATCTAACATAGATATTTTGAATTAATTAGTGTATTTTACCAATTTGCATATCAGTTTTGATTTGAAATTGTAACTTTTATTTTTTGTAATTGTTTTTAGCTCCAAGTAAGAATAGAGATTGATAATCCACCCTTTTCATCAGAATCATGCAATGGTATAGTATTTATGGGAATTGCATGGTGGAAGAGCACTACATCTCAAACACGGATCACAAAAAACATTTTTTGAAAAGTTCGTTGACCATCTGAAAGAAACCTTTTGTTTGGAGAAAGAGGAGAATCTCACAAAAAAGCAAAAAGGAAGCCACATGTAAATTTGTGAAAAATTCGTTTGAGAGGAATTTGATATGATTCTTATTGTTGCAATATAAATTTTTCAAACATGAAAGAGACTTGGTCTTTCTCCATAGGCTTGGGCTTTCACCATTTGTGCAACTCTCCGACTGGCTTGCTATACTGGTGACATAATTTCCATTGCTAGTATAGAAATCCCGTCCATGAGTTACAAAAATGAGCATCTCTATAGACGGAACCTCGTCACTACAACAATGGAACCTCATCGCTACAACAATGGTGCATCACTAGTATAAACATATTTTAAACAAATTCCTCCATCACTATAGCGACGATGGAACTGTTTCTATAGCGACAGTACCTCGTCACTACAATGATGGCGCATCATTGGTATAAACATATTTTGAACATGTGCCTCTATCGCCATAGCGACAACCAAGTGTTACTATAGCGACGATGGAAGTGTTGCTATAGATATGAGGAAGTGTCATTATAGCGACACAGCTTGGTTTTTTAAACAACCCATGTTTCATGTACTTTGTGTTGCTATAGAGACGAACTATGGAAAGTGTGGATACAGCAACAAAAATTTTTCCACAAAAAAAGGGGTTATGTTCGTCGCTATAGAAACACACAAGTGTTGCAATATAAAACAAATTTCGTGGGAAACATGTGCACATGTACTAGTGTCCTTTCTGCAGCTTCCTCCGCTGGTGTGCATGGATCCACTATTGCATGTAGGTCATCATTATCATGCTGTAAGTTTGCAATTATGGCCCCAAGACACTTTGCTTTTGCCTTTGCGTCCAAGTCCTCAGTTTTTTCTAGCACTTGTTCATAAGCAACCGAAACTGCTTTCTCTAAGCGGACTCTATTGTCCCATAGTTTCGCTTTCTCCACTGTCAAGCCATCTTTCTCCTTTTTAGCACCTCAATTTCCTTTTCGTTTTCCTCGATCAACCGCTCTTACGCATTCTTCAATGCTTCAATATCTCTTCGTGCATCAGCCTCTTTGTCTTGTGACCTCAAAAGGTGATCATTAATTATATTCTCTTTGTCCGCCAACTCTTGATTGGAAACCCTCTGCAGCTGTACCAATGTTTGGGTCAACATCACATTGATCTCTACTGAAATATCTTGCAATTGTTGAAGTGAGGCATTGATGTCCTCGTTGTTGGTCTCAATCCCATGTGATGGAATTTGTACATTCTGAATTCGCGTCCTAGTGTTGATAAAGTCAATCTTTTGCATAGTGGTTTCCTCTGGTACCTTATTAAAACTACATCAATCAATGAATCAAGGCGAGTTTTTACCTCACCAAATTCCTTTGTTGCTTGCTTCTTCATTTGTTCTCCCGTCGCATCAGCTGTTGTTGTCATGGTCATGATAATATGGCTCAACAGCTCCTCTGTCACCGATGCTGCACTACTAGTCACATCGTGGTCTTGTCTCTTCTTCGTTCGTAATTATTTAAAATCCCACTCTACCTCCGAGTCTATGGGGGTCCATGTCGACACTGCATTTGATTCGTTGTTACTAGGTGGGTCTGGTACAGATCCACCAGTGAATCTGCTTGTGGACCTGCTGACACTTCCTCCATGCTTACAAGTGCACACCACTCCATAGTCCAATCAATGACAATAGTGTCATGTTTCGCATCAGAAACCTTATACATTATCGCTATAGATGAAACCTCATCGCTACTACAACGGAACCTCATCGCTACAACAACGGTGCATCGCTAGTATAAACATATTTTAAACAAATTCCTCTGTTGCTATAGTGACAATGTGTTGGGCTATAGGGCAGACCCAGGATTTATACCATTAACTTCACACCAACAAAATACCCACAGTGTTGGCCCTTTCGGCAACAATCTACGAGCAGATTGTAGCCTCACCTGAAATAGCTATGGGATGCCACAAAATCAGGTTACTGCAAGCAAAAGAGGGATATTACTGTACCTTAGCCTTTAACAACTTATATTCATATACACAGAGATTCAACATTCACATATATAACTTCGCAGCTAAATAAACAGACGGTGACTTGTAAAACCCTTTACTGGGAATTCACAGCGAAGTTATTTAGTTAGCAGTGATCTTATTTATCAGATATATATTTATTAATGCATGAAAGAACATAACAAAATCAGAACAAAGAACCACAACACCAGATATAACGTTGTTCACCCCCAGCGTAGGGGTTACATCCACAGAACTGTGTTTTATTCAACTCTTTACTAAAATCACAGTTCTGATCTGCGCACTCAGCTACAGATACTTTCAAGTCCTTAAAGCCATGCACACAGCTGCAGGCCTCTGCGCACACAGCTGCAGATTTCCTTAATCACCCAAAAACCCTCTGTGCACACAGCTGCAGAGGTTGTCCACGCACACAGCTGGGACTTAACCTTCTCTTACAAAATAGCCTTAGCTTCGCATCAATTCTTCTTACATCAAAAAGCCTAACCCGATTTCGCTATAAGAGTGCTTATTTATAGTGCACTTATTACAAAACCATGGACTGAAACCATGGGCACCTCGAACCCTAAACCCTGGATTTAAACCATGGTTTTATTACAAAAAGAGGACTTGGACTCAACCCCGACACCCCTAAGACTGTTTTGAGTCATAACTCCACTTACAACTTCCACAAAAACCACGGAGCTACCAAAATTAGGGACCGTTAAGGTGCGCGCCCCAACAGGTCCCTAAGACTCACCAGTGGCCCGTCCCGAGACACTCTGCTGCTCTTCTGGTAGGCGAACTTTATCAACGAAAATAGAGAACTACTTACTGAGGCCACGGATGATATTGTCGGCGTCTTTCTCCTTTTCAACCAATTCTTGTAATACTACGGCTGATGCTTCGCTGGCCTTTGTCTACGCAAATGCAGCATATTCCTTCAGGACTTTGAGTTGGGTGTCCACAGCAGTACTCAACTCGAAAGCTTTGCTGATAAGTGGCTGCATAGAACTTTCCACTTCTATTGCTTTTTCTTTGCATGATTCAATTTCCTGCTAGAGTTCATTGCTTCACTTTACCTTAAGCATTTCATCCATAGGCGGCAGAGTCTTAATTTATGCTTTTACTGTATCCAACTCTATCTATCGCTACCTGATGATTTCTTGTAGCTGTCCAATTTCTGGATGTTCCTACAGGGTGGTCCAGGCCTCAACACTGTCTTCTAACAGCTTTGCTGCGCTGCTCGCAGTATCTAAGATTTTTGCTGCGGAGGCCTGAATGTCTGCTTGGCATTGCTCTCTGATCTCCGGTGGGCTCTTCGGGGTGATGCGGAGTTGGAGATCCACAATCTGGGCCTCATGTTTTGTTTTGAGCTTCCCGATTTCGCTGTGAGACTGTTGTGTATATTATTTCAGCCTGACTAATCTTTGTTCTAGTTCTTCTACCAGCTATACGTCGAAGTCAGGAAGACTTTGACATGCCTCATCCAAGACTCGTACTAGGGTAATGCGCTTACGTTCTGCATCCCTCTTTCTATGCTCCACTGCCTCCAGCTGCCCTGCGAAGCCCTGCTGCTGACTTATGGCATTTTCTAACTGTTTTTGTGAATATTGGTCTCGTGCCTGAATTTCTTTCATAATTGCTAACTGACAGAGATGTAGCTCCGTCATGGATAGCTTAGTGTAGTCTATGCCAACATTCATACTCATCTCCGAATGAGAGGCTGCATCTGTTAATATGAGAGCTGCACTCGACACTTTGCCTTTGTTATCTCTGGCCAGCCATTGCCTTAGGTCTGGCTGCGTGCTTACTGAGGCACTGCTTGCTGAGGCGCCAGTCAGTGCTTTTTCTGCTAAGTCCTTCAACTCCGAAATGTGTTTTTCTACCTCGATGATGGCATGCAGATGTAGATCGGCAAATTCTGACCATTTCTTGGTGAGAACTTCTGTGGAATTTTCTAGACCCTGAAAAAACTCCTCACTTGTCAGGCCGGGCTCCGCGTCAATATTCTTGTTCTTTGACGCCTTCATTTTCTTTCGGGATTGGGGTTTGTTTACTTCTTCTGGTTCTGGCGTCTTGTGCTTATCCTTCCAATTGGGGTCTGACGCAGTTTGAACCGATTCTTCTTCTTCTTCTTCATTGCCATCATCTCCACCCTGGTTGCTTTCACTCTGCTGCGACTCAGTTTGTTCTTCACTGTCTTCATGGGGGTCTTGCTGCTGTGTATGACTAGGGCCTGCGCCCAAATTTATAACTGGGGGAATTGGAATAGTGGGTTTTTTCCCTGCATCCTTCAACTAGTCCACCGGCCATTGTTGAACGACCATGAGGATGCCGTCTTTGGTCATGACATATGGTAACTTAAACCATTGATGCTTTGGATCCATGCGAGCCTGGATGAAAAGATGATGCATGTCGGCGCTGAAATGGGCTGCGCTGTCGTATTGAGAGAATAACTCATTAGTGAGCTGAGGGGTTTTCATGATCTCATATGAGATACTCATCATATAAAAGGAAAATACACAGTTTGTCATCTACTGTAGGGTTTTATCCTGGGAAACCCACAGAGAGGCGTACCGCACTGCGCCAGGTAAGTTCGGAGGTATAGCAGCAAACTGCGCCTCAGAAGGTTCTTGCCATCCTACCAGGGTGATGAGGACTATCAACCAGGAATAGTGAAAGGGCCTACCTTTCTCCTGCGCGTCGCGGATGTCTTCAAGGAATTCCTTCGTGATATATGCTGCCCAGTTGTAACTGTAGCCTTCGGCACAGTTCGCGACAATTCTGATAACCGGGGCAGGCACTTCATATGGTCTACACTTTTGCATGAGCTTGCATGCAAGAAGCTCAACTACGAAGCGAATATTGTGTTGTTGAATGGTGGAAGTGTGATACCCTCATTTTCCCTTTGTCAGGCCGAAGCGTTCCTTCATGCTTTGTGCGATCTTCGTATCCTCATGCTTTGAAGGAAATTCGGTCCCTAGATCAGGTCTTGCTATTGGTAAGGCTGTGATCCTGTGAATGAGATCTCCATTAATAGGAATTTTTCTTAACTCCTATCCATAGGTGGCCGTCATGTATTAATTCCAGTAGCTTCTTGACCACTATAGTCACCTGTGTGCTACGACCAAAATGGGGAACATCGAGCATCTTCAGTAGACCCGCTTGATCCAAGCCAGCAGCCCACTGTTTTACTTCCAGCAATGTCGCGTTAGTCTCTGGATATTTGACAAAATGCAAGTATTGTGCTGGGGCGAACTGTGGAAACTTTCCCCGATCATTCGTTTCATAGTCGGCATACTTAAGCCGGTCTATTTTCCCTATCATGGTCCCGACCAACTGCACACCCGGGGGCAAGGAAGGGGTGCATAATGTGAACTTATTTAGTCACTGAGGTGGCTGGACTCCTGGTCAAACTGGTGGAAGATACGATGGACGCTTCGGGGAAATATTCTCATCTTCTGCAGGTGGGGCCTCTGCTGAACCAGATGGCTGCATCTCGGGGTCTTCTGGTGTTTTCCCTGATTGCTTATGTCAATCTTCGTTGCGTTTAGATTGTACTTCAAGCTTAAACTTCTTCTGGGTAGAGCATGTCTACATTGGCTGAGTCAGTGCTGGGGAAGTTTCTTCATGGGGAACAGATGCAGGAGGTTGGTTGAAAAGGTTCGGAAAACCTGTCTGTTCAAACTCTCTCAATAGTTCCTGGAACTCATGGTCAGCGGACATGGATGCAATTGTAAAACTCAAGAAACTGAAAAATGCGAACCTTGTGGGTGTGGGTGTCTTCTTATAGAATCTATCCCCGAAATCTGTCATAACTGTGCAGTGATGGCGTTAATTCTGACATAGATCTTGTCCAGACGACAGTAGATTTCCTAAGATCGCATTAATACAGGAAGTTAATACAGAGAACGTATCGGCGCTGCCATATTTGACTTCTTCTAATGGTCGTTTTTGTTTTAGTTCCGACAGACCTTTCCTTCTTCAGCACAGGCAGTAGCTGTGCCTACGCTTGAATGAGGGCATTTGACACCTCTGGATACCATCTGTGGCATGGAATCGAGCTTCGACCCTCGACAAAATGTCATCCACAGCTGCACTGATTCCTCTTATTTCCAGGAACTTCATTAGACATAAGTCCCGACACTAATGGAGAAGTTGGGTTGCTTTTCTGATCGTTTCTTCATCCCAATAATCTCCACTGGTAGCATACTTAGGCTGGCCTTCTGGTCCAATGTTGACTGTCCACATCTTCAGGGGCTGTGTCACTTCATGGGCTTCGACTGTTGATCTGTGTATGTCGCAATGTCCTTCTCACTCAGGAATACCATTATTGCGTGGAGCATTATCCTCGTCAATTGCGAGGTTATAATGAGTTTCTTGGGCTTTCCCATCAGGCTAGTATTTTACTACTTCTTGATCCTTAAATACCTTAGTATGGACCAACCCAATAGCTACATTTAAAGCTAGACAAACTTTATTAGCAGAAAAGGTAAGCACAAAACGATCCATAAGATAATCCCAACTTACAGTGTCCTGGTGAAGCTCAGCCTACGCGTGCCAGTTATTTGCTATTGGTTCCAGAGTATACACAAACCTAGGTACCCATGCTGCCTGAGGTACATGCTGCCATGCTTCATAGTACTGTGCCCAAGGTTCCTGAGGGCTAGTATTCCCATCAAACCTGCTTCGTACCTCCTGGGGCTGATCCATAATTCTGAGGCGCAGGAACTTCTGACGAGCTTCCCAACTAGGACTGTTCTTCTGATGGTCATTCCACTATCTGGCTACGGTGGTTCTGAATACTGAATCCAGAGTCTCCCTTTTCTGTGAGTCTAGTATCTGGTCTGAGATTTGTTCAATAAACTGTTCTGAATCTGACAAGTCATCAAAATTAGGTAGGATTCTTACCTGTGCACCAAGCCATCTGATAGATTTAGTAATTTTGGCACATCTATGTCCATGCAGCTCATCAAGTCTGTTCTGCCAGTTTTCTAACCCATCATTTGAATCTGTCATGCAGGAGTTGTCACACTGCCAATCCATGATACCTTCAGCAGTAGGATCAACATAATCCTCTTCCTTAGCTGTGATATTGTAAATGTGGTCCAAAGCATCCTGGTCTTCATCTCTTACTGGCTCTGTGTATCTCTCTCCTTGAGAAGGGTCCAATGGGACTATGACTCTCATTCCTTTCCCTTCGAAATTCATTTGTCTCTTCTTCAGGTTGATGACTGCATCATTATCTATTTCCCATTCAATGCCTAGTAGTGCAGGATAGGGGTTACTGTCATCAATTATTTCAATTACCTCAAAGTCTGCTAAGGTACTGACTCCATCAATATATACTGGGACATTAGGGAGTCTTCCTAGGGGCACAATATTCTGCTGATTGGCTAATATCAACTATATAGGGGACCAATCAAGGGTAGGTTTTCCTATTTGTTCCCACATTTTCTTAGTTAAGACATTGACCTCTGATCCTAGGTCCAAAATAACAACAGTCACATCATACTCTCCTATCTGAGCATTCAATCTCATTTCCCTGCCAGTTCTCCTGACTCTATTAACAGCTTTTACCTAACCAGAACTTTGCTGAGGTTCACAGGAAGCAATAACTTTCTGCAACTCGCTTAAAGCATTTTGATTTCAGAGGAGCTTCAGACAACTCTGTAAAAAGGAGGACAGTGTACTTACTTTGTCTATCGAAGCTTCTTGTGTCGGCGACCGCTGTTGATGTTGTTGCGCAGGTGCTACTGATGTGCTAGGAGCAACAAAACCTCTCTTGGCTTCCATGAATGTCTCTTTTTCTCTTTCGACATCATATGCTGGGACTTTCGCCGGGGCCTTACGAACCTAAGCCTCATCAGGCTGTTTCTCCTTATTCTATGCTTCCGTCGTAGCTCCACTCCGGGTAACAACATTAATAGTTGGGGAAGGTCTTTGCTCGATGAAAATCATCTGAATATTCTAATTAGGGGTACTGTTTATTTCCTGAATCTTAGCTATCAACTGCGGGCACTGCTCGATCACATGATCTACTGCCCGGCAATGCCGACATGTTGTAGTTGGGTTTTGACAGTCTCTCGCTAGATGCCCGGCCTGGTTACAGTTGTAACACACAACCTGAACTCGACCTCTTCCGGCCATACCACCTCGACCACGACCTCCAAAAGCACCTCTACCTGATGCACCACCGCGGTAGCCATAGCCATCATTGCTCTGTCCCTCATTTTGTACCCGATAAGTGTCATAAGTTCGTTCTCTCATGAGGTCAAAGCTGCGACACTCATCTTCGTTGTGTCCCACAGACTTACAGAATTTACAATAGGGGTTCTTAGGTATTTGCCCATACCTCTGTAGCAGATAGCAGTCTTTAGGTCGATGCTGACCTGTCGTTTTGCAGAGCTCACAATATAGGACTTGTGGTTGAAATGGGTTTGGCGCACTTGTATTCAGGTAATTTCTTACCACAGAACACTGTTCCTTGGCATGAACTTCTGTTCGACATTGTGTACACCAAACCTCTTCGCGACCATTTTTTCCTTTCTTCATATCGCGAAGCTCCAGAGCCATCGCTGCCAACTACGCCTGGATTTGAGCAATACCAGAATTATCTTCGACAGGAGCGGTTTCAAGTTTCATCGCTATTTCCAGGGTCTCCTACTGGTCAGAAACCTTCTGTTGCATGAGTGGAGTTCTGATATGCGGTAACAATGCTGCAATGAACCATTCCTTGTGCTGCGCAGGTCCAATGGTGAAACTGAATTGGTCTAGCAGAACTTTGAATCTTTGATCAAAGTCCCACACTGATTCACCGCACCTCTGCTGAATCTCTTTTAACTCAGTGATACACTGCGACTCTGATTTTGGCTTCTTAAATTCCTTTATCATTGCTGCTTTTATATCAGCCAATGCATGGTTCTGAGTGTTGGAAAACTTCATGAACCAGGTCAGAGCATGGTCTCTGAATGAAGTAACCAGCTGTGCTCTTTTTGTATCTTGATCCGTAATGGCCTTAGCAGTCCACACTGCTTCACATAAAAACCAGAACTATTTTGGATCCTCTGATCCAGTTCCTTTGAAGACAGGTAGCTTAATGTCATCATGCATGTGGGCCATAGTGGATCTAGGGGGGGTTGGAGGGGGACTCGAAATAGGAAGGGGGGAACTTACTGGGGTAGACTGACCTGTGACAGGAATACTTGGGCTAGGTTGACTCTCAGACTGCGACAGGTTCTCAGGGATAATAGATCTTCGCTGCGGGGTTATAGGAGGGTTTCCAACAGAAGGGGTTTCTTCAGGTTTTGACTCTGTGGGATTTACAGGGGAATACTTGGTATCCTGACCCTGGGAATAGGATCTAAAATCTCTCTTTTACCTTTTTCCACTTCGCAGCAAACCGCTTTGCTCATCGAAGGTATTTTCACTTGCAAACATAGGTTAGTAATACTAAATCTAACAGTCTGATTCAATTAGCAATATACCTTTTTCAACTAATAGCATTTTAATTCTCAAACTAAATGAATTCAAAAACTTACCCCTTGGTCCTTTGAAAAACTATTGCTCAGCTTCACTAAAGGAAGTACCCGTGTCGATGGTGAACTCCGTCACAAATGCTTCGAGGGTCTGCGTTGTCCAAAAATCAACAGTGTGGGATATCTCGTTGTTCACCCTTTTTAGTATATTAATTCTTGTGGGGGTCCAATCAGGAAACTGACGTTCTTGGAAGTTAATCCTTCTCTCTGTTAACCTGGATAACCACTGGTGCAACTCTATGTGGATACTACCAAATAAAACTTCATAAACATCACAAAAAACATACCTTTGTAAAAATTCATTTGCACTATGACACAGATCTTTGTTCTCTTGCTCAGTGAATTTCAGATAAGTCTCATCAACCCAATCACCGATTTATTTCACAGAGGGTCTCCAGAACATAGCCCTTGAGGTACGACGTAAACCCCTCTTGAGCAGATACTGAGTTCAATCGGCAACGGAACCAATTTGTTGGGCTATAGGGCAGACCCGGGCTTTATACCATTAACTTCGCACCAACAAAAGACCCACAGTGTTGGCCCTTTCGGCAACAATCTGCGAGCAGATTGCAGTCTCACCCGAAATAGCTATGGGATGTCGCAGAATCAGGTTTCTACAAGCAGAAGAGGGATATTACTGTATCTTAGCCTTTAACAACTTATATTCATATACACAAAAATTCAACATTCACATATATAACTTCGCATCTAAATAAATAGACGGTGACTTGTATAACCCTTTACTTGGAATTCACAGCAAAGTTATTTAGTTAGCAGTGATCTTATTTATCAGATATATATTTATTAATGCATGAAAGAACATAACAAAATCAGCACAAAGAACCACAACACCAGATATAACGTGGTTCACCCCCAGCGTAGGGGTTACATCCACAGAACTGTGTTTTATTCAACTCTTTACTAAAATCACAGTTCTGATCTGCGCACTCAGCTGCAGATCCTTTCAAGTCCTTAAAGCGGTGCACACAGCTGCAAGCCTCTGCGTACACAGCTACATATTTCCTTAATCACCCAAAAACCCTCTACGCACACAGCTGTAGAGGTTGTCCACGCACACAGCTAGGACTTAACCTTCTCTTACAAAATAGCCTTAGCTTCGCATCAATTCTTCTTACATCAAAAAGCCTAACCTGATTTTGCTATAAGAGTGCTTATTTATAGTGCACTTATTACAAAACCATGGAATTAAACCATGGGCACCCTGAACCCTAAACCCCGGATTTAAACCATGGGTTTATTACAAAAAGAGGACTTGGAATCAACCCCAACACCCCTAAGACTATTTTGAGTCATAACTCCACTTACAACTTCCACAAAAACCGTGGAGTTACCAAAATTAGTGACCGTTAAGGTGCGCGCCCCAACACGATGGAACTGTTAGTATAGTGATGGTACCTCGTTGCTACAGTGATGGTGCATCATTGGTATAAACATATTTTAAACATGTGCCTCTGTCACTATAGCGACAACCAAGTGTTGCTACAGTGATGATGGAAGTGTTGCTTTAGAGATGAGGAAGTGTCCTTATAGCGACACAACTTGGTTTTTAAACAACCCATGTTTTATGTACTTTGTGTCCCTATAGAGATGAACTATTGAAAGTGTGGATACAACGAAAAAAAATTTGCCAAAAAAAAGGGGTCATGTTTGTTGCTATAGCAACGCACAAGTGTTGCAATATAAAACAAATTTTGTGGGAAAAATGTGCACATGTACTAGTGTCCTTTCCGCAGCTTCCTCCACTGGTGTGCATGGATCCACTATTGCATGTAGATCATCACTATCACATTGTAACTTTGCAATTATGGCCCCAAGCCACTCTGCTTTTTCCTCTACATCTAAGTCCTCAGTTTTACCCAGCACTTGTTCATAAGCAACCGAAACTGCTTTCTCTAAGCAGACTCTATTGTCTTGTAGTTTTGCTTTCTCCAATGTCAAGTGATATTGATCCTTTTTTAGCACCTAAATTTCCTTTTCATTTTCCTCGATCAACCACTCTTATGCATTCTTCAATGCTTCAATATCTCTTCATGCATCAACCTCTTTGTGCTACGACCTCAAAAGGTGATCGTTAATTATATGCTCTTTGTCCGCCAACTCCTGATTGGAAACCCTTTGCAACTGCACCAATGTCTGGGTCAACATCGCATTGATGTCTACTGAAAGATCCTACAATTGTTGAAGTGAGGCATTGAGGTCCTCGTTGTTGGTCTCGATCGCATGTGATGGAATTTGTACATTTTGAATTCGCGTCCCATTGTTGATTGAGCAAATCTTCTGCACAGCAGTTTCCTCTGGTACCTTATTTAAAACTACATCAATCAATGAATCAAGGTGAGTTTTTACCTCACCAAATTCCTCTGTCTCTTTCTTCTCAACTACTTCTCAACTACTCCTCTGTCACCAGGATTTTTCTTCTTCATGACCATGACTTGTTCATGGTCATGATAATATGTCTCAACTACTCCTCTGTCACCGATGCTTCACTCCTGGTTGCATCATGGTATGTTATACAAAAATCATGTCACCATCATGTGATAAGACATTTGATATACCTACTTGCCCTGAATCCCAGCTTCTGGAGTGGAAACTAAATGGTTTTTCATCAATGTTACATGAAAATTCCTAGCACCGCGCATACCCCTTTATCCAGGAGCGGTACCCCTGCTCGCACTGCCTTTCATCGGTTGTCCACAAGTGGTGCCACCGCCCATTGCCCTTGGTCCATAGGCGGTTATTACCAGAATTTCTCTTTCATATAAGGAGAAGCACGATACCCTGGGTAAAAAGGGAAAAAGAGAAGTTTCTCGAGGCTTCTAGATGATAAGCCTCGTGTAATGCCTGATCCCTACTGTTGTGGGTTGGTTGAGCTCGAGATCCCTCGTCCTAGGATCTTGGAATCCACCTCACCCACTACTTTCTAAACCATCTCTATGCATTAAAGCCATATAAATATGAGCTCATAGTCATGGTTGAGGGGAGAACATTGAAGGTATTGTTATGCTGTTGGATTGATTCTTGGCCCAAGATCATTTGGAGAGAGCATGGAGAGCTAGAGTCAGAGCTTTTGGGGATGAAGAGCTGGTTTCATGGAGATGCATGTCAACACTAAGGCTTGGTTGTAAACTTCTTCATATTTCTAATGCAAGTTGATTTCTGTCCCACATATGATGTTGTTGTTGTTATTTCACATATATATGTTTCTAAATTCCTTAGTCACTAGCATAGATTAATAGATCATATTCTGGTTGCTTTGATTCGTTTTGTGTTGATATTTTTTGTAGGTACACAAGTGAACTGTCAAATCCTTGTATTCCAGATATCTACAGCATCTAGGGAGAGTCTTCAACCTCTATCCTCTATTTGTTCTGGATCTGAACCATTTAGACCAGTGGAACACCTTGCTGTCTGCAGGAGGTGAAATATTCCAGCTAACATGGTCTTGTCTCTTCTTTGTTCTTGATTCTTCAAAATCCTGCTTTGCCTCTGATTCTATGGGGGTCCATGTCGACGCTGCATCTAATTCGTCGTTACTAGGTGGGTTTGGTATAGGATCCACTAGTGAATCTGCTGGTGGACCTGTTGACACTTCCTCCATGCTTACAAGTTCACGCCATTCCATAGTCCAATCAACAACAATAGTGTCTAGTTTCACATCAGAAACCTTATACTTTATCACTATAGACAGAACCTCGTCACTACAATAATAGAACCTCATCGCTACAACAATGGTGCATCGCTAGTATAAACATATTTTAAACAAATTGCTCCGTCGCTATAGCAACGATGGAACTATTTCTATAATGACGGTACCTCATCGCTACAGTGATGACGCATCATTGGTATAAAAATATTTTAGACATGTGCCTCTATCGCTATAGTGATAACCAAGTGTTGCTATAGCGACGATGGAAGTGTTGCTATAGAGACGAGGAAGTGTTGTTATAGCGACATAGCTAGGTTTTGTAAACAACCCATGTTTCATGTACTTTGTGTTGCTATAGAGACAAACTATAGAAAGTGTGGATACAACGACAAAAATTTTGCCACAAAAAAAGGGGTCACGTTCATCGCTAAATCAATGCACAAGTGTCACAATATGAAACAAATTTCATGGGAAACATGTGCACATGTACTAGTGTCCTTTTTGCAACTTCCTCCGCTGGTGTGCATGGATCCACTATTGCATGTAGATCATTATTATCGTGCTGTGACTTTGCAATTATGGCCCCAAGCCACTCTTCTTTTGCCTCTGCGTCCAAGTCCTCAATTTTTTCCAGCACTTGTTCATAAGCAACTAAAACTAGTGTCTCTAAGCACACTCTATTGTCCCATAGTTTCCCTTTCTCCACTATCAAGCGATCTTGCTCCTTTTTTAGCACCTTAATTTCCTTTTCGTTTTCCTTAATCAAACTCTCTTGTGCATTCTTCAATGCTTCAATATCTCTTCGTGCATCAGCCTCTTTGTCCTGTAACCTCAAAAGGTGATCGTTAATTATATGCTCTTTGTCCACCAACTCCTGATTGGCAACCCTTTGCAACTGCACCAATGTCTGGGTCGACATCGCATTGATGTCTACTAAAATATCCTGCAATTGTTGAAGTGAGGAATTGAGGTCCTCATTGTTGGTCTCGATCGCATGTGATGGAATTTTTACATTCTTAATCTGGGTCCCAGTGTTGATCGAGCCAATCTTCTGCACAGTGGTTTCCTATGATACCTTATTTAAAACTACATCAATCAATGAATCAAGGAAAGTTTTTACCTCACCAAATTCCTCTGTCGCTTGCTTCTTCATTTGTTCTCTCGTCACATCAGCTGTTGTTGTCATGGTCATGATAATATGGCTCAACTACTCCTCTATCACCGATGCTACACTGCTGGTCGCATCGTGGTCTTGTCTCTTCTTCGTTTGTGATTCGTCAAAATCCCGCTCTGCCCCTGAGTCTGTGGGGGTCCATGTTGATGCTGCATCTGATTCGTCATTACTAGGTGGGTCTGGTACAAGATCCACCAGTGAATCTGCTGGTGGACATGTTGACACTTCCTACATGCTTACAAGTGCATGCCACTCCATAGTCCAATCAACAACAATAGTGTCTAGTTTCACATCATAAACCTTATACGTTGTGGGAAGCCATTGTTTATTTGGGTCTTGCCACACCTGCACATGAATGGCATGCGACCAAATTGAAAACTAAATGAATCATTGGAATTTCACCACTGCTTCCTTTATAAGTCACAAACCTTCATTGTTGCAGCCTGCAACATCTCCCAATACAACCAAAACTGAATTGCACAATCCTTAAGTCGCTCTATTTCCTTCACATACCAGAGGTTCCGGTATCATGCTCCCTTACAAACCTTCATCATGTCCACATACATCCGTTGATAATATTCTAGTTCTATGCAAGCTACAAGTGAAATTAAGATAAGCAACCAGCTGTAAGTTAACGGTCACTGCCCCTCCTATACTGCTAGTGCATCATCTGTCAACTGGTTCATAAAGAACAATGACCAGTTCATCTGTACCCCTTGTGCACACTTCTCCATGCATGCAATGACCCCCAAATTACACTAATTGGGTTGATTCATTTGGACTATCTTGCTAGCTAGAATCCTTGTCCCAATGCAAATAGGAGGATCATTTATACTGTCAACCCGGTATGCCTGTTCGTCACGTTGCAGGTTGTATCTTTTCTTTAGCTTTTCATCCAAATTATTATCATTGTATTTCCCCATAAGGTACTATGATGGGTCAGGTCCCTCCTTGGGCAACCCCACAATATCTGAAATAAGCACCATAGTGAAAATGACCAGCCAGTCTAGCCACAAAATCCTACCAAGAGCTGCTTCACGCATCCGTTCGCCTCTTTCAATCGCCCAAAGTGCAGCATGTTGATAAGTCTCAATAGTCCTGATATCTCCAAACCGTGTTCCCAATCCTGCAAAATGCGTGCTATTGGGCCGCCTCCAGTCTGTTTCGCAGGTACATATGGAGTTGTCGTGATCTCTGTCGATGCAAGCATATCATGATCCTCATATTTCTGGTACATACCATGCCCTGTGGTATCATCGACATCCTAACTGTGTATCTCTGGTTCTTTGTCATCTTCCTTGGCTTTGCATCAGGCCGAAAGGGAGGCACATACCCAGGGATATCCATAGTGAATACCCCTGCGTGGGATGATGATTCCTTAGCCCCTGATGTCAATGGACCCATCTGTGTGAGTGCCTCCTAATGTTCATGTGCAGACGTTCTAGTTTGCCGCTTCTTCTGAACTAAGCATGTGGTTCGCTGCTCCCCCTCTTCTTCTTTGGAAATGATGATGAACCCACTGGCATGCTTGAAACTTCTTCTTATATATTTACCTCGATAACTGGTGAATCCCTCTCGCTTGAAACCTCAACTGTAACCGGCTCACTCGGCATGCCGCACCAGTGCCTCCAAGTTCTCTATGGGAAACTCAACCTCACTGCACTCTGTAACTCGTCTACACAATGCAACACAACAACAACTATGTACCTCAGACAACAACTCAATATTTCACAATGGTGAACTTCGATTGCACCCGACCCCTTCTTATAGCGTCGATTCAATCACCCGATCATTATGACCAAATCGTTATGATCCCTTGTAATCATCATGACCAAATAATGCATTAATCAATTGAATCTGATGCCGATCCTTCCAATCCAATGGTCAGATCTTCCATTAAGGTGCGTCCCGTCCAAAAAGCGTCGATAAATAACTACTTTAACTGTTGTATTTATTGCTGATTTGACTATGTTGCAACCTTACGGCTATCATGACATGACTCCCTAACTTCCATATTGAATCCTCTACTTACGCAACCACTTCCTCTTGGTGTGCCATCCTTCTAACTTCCATCCTATGCAAAAACACAAATATTTTTTTTTCATCATGCAGTTCCTAAAGCATCGCGCGGCTCTGGGCCCGTCTTGTAGGGCTTCATCTTGCTACCATTTACCAGCTTAGGCAGCATCACACTATCTAACTATTTCAGTTGTACTGCACCTCCTGAAGTAATGGAATTAATGAGATATCGACCTGGCCAATGCATCTGTAACTTACCTGGATGTTTGGCGAACTTGATGTCATACAGCAACACCAGTTCTCCTTGTTGAAATTGTTTGTTTGTAATATGTCGATCATGCCTATATTTAAGTCGATCCTTTTCAACATGCTGACGACAACCTGCAACAAAGTGATCTTCCCCTAGATACACCAACTAATCCAGGCGTTATTCTAATGTTGCTTCATCATCCATACGTGTCATTGTTTCTATGTGCAAACTTGGAACAATGTACTCCATTGGCATGACTACCTCTTACCCGTACACCAACTTGAATGGTCTTTGTCCTGTCAATCTTTTGCAAGTGTTGCGATATTCCCGTAAGGCTGCTGGAATCTTCAAATACCATTCGTCATATTTTGCGTTACATACCTTTGTGAGTGCATGCTCCAACACTTTGTTGAACTCCTCCACTGTCCCATTCGCTTGTGGATGATACATGGTACTCTTCTTATGTTGTATCTGAAGTTATTCAGTCAATGCATTGATTGTGCGATTCATGAAGTGACTACCATGGTCTCTCATCAATATCCTTGGGAACCCAAACCTAGTAACAATGTTGTCAAACAGGAACCTCGTTGTTGTTGCAGCAGTGTAAGCTACAATAGGTGCGGCCTCTGGCCATCTTGTTAAATAGTCTATCGATGTAATTATGTACCATGCACCAGTTCTCTTCCTATATGGGTTGATTGGTCCCACAAATTCCACGGCTCATTTATCAAATGGCTACAACATCACCTAAGGTACCAATGGCATCTCATCCCTCCTTGACGGTTTCCCAGTTCTTTTATAGACATCGCAAGTTCGTGCATAATCTGTTGCATCACTATTGAGAGTGGGCCACCGAAGCCCTATGCATTGCACCTTCCTGGAAGTAACGTGACCTCCATAGTGTCCATCGGTGACTCTTGCATGTGCCTCTGCCAATATTTTCCCTTGTTCATGTGGTAAGACACATCATTGTAAGATTTCATCTACTTTGAGCTTATAGATTTTTCCAGCGATCAACTGAAAATTCGTGGCTTTAACAACCAGCTGGTTCTTTTGACTTGTGGTAAGCTCCTCTGGTGTTTTTCCCATCACCAAAAACTGAACTATTTTCTCGTAATAATTATCAACCATCTCAACTATGAATAGTTGCACATCTGGCAACCCATTTTCAATATCTGTTGGTTCTTCACCTGTCTCAATTCGCTATAAGTGATTTGTTCCAGCATTCAAGCAACCCGACTTAACAATTATATCAAAATCAAAATCCTAAAAGAGAAGTAGCCATCGGCATATCTTTCCCCCCAACACAGGCTTGTTGACCAGGTATTTCAAAGCAGAGTGGTCCATGAACATATTGAAATGACCGCCCAATAGGTAATGTCAAAATTTTTGTAGGGAATATACCATCGCTAGACCTTCCCTCTCTGTTGTAGTGTAATTATTCTCTGCAGATGACAACTTTCGACTAGAGAATGTGATCGGGTGATCAATATCACCTTCCCTTGGTTGTGCCATCACCACTCCTAACGCAATTGACAATGCATCCAAATGGACATGAAACTCCTTAGTCCAATCAGGAAAAACTAGTATTGGTGCGAAATCCATCTTGGCCTTTAGCGAATCAAAAATTTCTTGACACTCTTGACTCCATAAAAATACCACATCCTTCTTTAGCAACATCTCCATAAGAGCTATGATCACAGCATAACCACGAATGAACTTGCAATGGCATCCTGTGTGTGCCTGTGTCACTCTAAGTTGTTTCACATTTGTAGGTGGTGGCAAGCTCAAAATCAGTGCAATATTTGTTGGGTCAACCAACAATCCTTGCTTGCAAACAATGTGTCCCAAAAACATCCCCAAAGGTGCACAGAAAATACACGTCTTTGACTTCAGCACGATCTGATGCTATCAACAGCCCTCCAGCATCAGTCATAGGTTCACTATATGTTCCATGATCAATCCATAAATTGTCCAGTCGTCCATATAAAGTGCCAAAAACTTCTGAATAAAGTCCTTGAATGCAGGGACAACAATTCGAGAGAATATTGCGGGTGCATTCTTCAGGCCAAATGGCATCATAGTGTACTGAAAAAATCCCCATTTAGTAACAAAGGTTGTCCTATGACAATATTATTTCACGATCTTGATTTGTTGATAGCTATAAAATCCATCCGTGAATGAGTAGATTTCTTGATCTCCATCTCCTTCTAGCACCTCATCAATGAATGGTGTCGAAAATGGATCATGCAAACATGCATCATTCAATTTTCTAAGGTCGACACAAATACAAACCTCACCTGTCTTCTTTTCTTGCATAACCATGGGGATGATCCATTATGATTCCTCAATTAGCTCTATTATCCCAACATCCAGCATTCTGACAAGCTTAGCTTTGACCTCTCCTTATATCGTGGATTCAAGAAATATGGTTGTCGCTTCACTAGTTTCACATCTGGTTTCAACGGGATCTTCATTTCTCCTATATCTCCCAATATTCCCTTCATCTCAGAAAATTTTGTAGGAAACAAGTCTTGGAATTTGTGCAATAGATCTATGATATTTTCCATGGTTTCTTCATCCTATTAATTCCCAACATTTGCAAACTTTGGGTTCTCCTTTGTCTCAATGTTGACCTTCCAAATTGTTAATGGTTGATTTATTGGATCCATTGGTATGTCAAGTGCTGCGACGTCTCGAATCCCTTATGTCTCTTATATATTGATGTTTCACAGATCATCACCATCCTCAAGTCCTCATGTCACATTTTGATAATTCCATCATTGATTGCGTAGGACATCTCTCATGTGGATCCACTAGATATGCAACTGGAACTACCTTTAGAACAACCTCATGAATGTGTTGTAGTGCATTATGAATAGCTGGATTGGTATCCACGAAACTGAAGGTGTGATTGAAGAAAACCATTAACTCTTCCCAAGTAGTGATCTCTTTGCGCAACTCAGCTGATACATACCATGATCATGACATCTCATCCAACGTGTGGAAAAAAGCATGGCCGCACTCATCCTTTGGCCGTGATGCCTAAAAGTTCTGAAACTCAATCAGATGATCACCAAGTTCATTCCTTCCATCGTGTCATCTAGCGTGGTACTCTTCTACATTTCCAAAGCAAATTGTCATCAATCTTCGACACTGTCGACCACCAACGTGCTGGCGTATCCTTCAATGCTTCATCCAACTCCAACAATTGTTGCGATTGTGACACCTTATCCTCAAATTCTACTAGAAACTTAGAAAACTCTGGAATTCCTTCATATACTAGTAATTTAACAGTCTCGGTTGTGACTTGGCACAATGACTCAGTAATCATGGCACACTTCCAAAGAGATACTCATGCATCTGATTTTGCTAGTTTTCTAAAGCATCATCAAAGTTGGAAGACACAGAGCTAGAGATGCGCCAACCAATTTCCTTATTGGAAGTTGGATGGATGTAATCTTATGAAATGTTATATGCATGATCCCATCATCTTACATATTCTTCCTTAACTAGTTCAACATATATTTTCCCTTCAGTTGGATCCATTGGAGCTATGGCTCTGATGTCATGATTTTCAAAGGTCATCACCCACTTCTTAAAATTAATCACCGCCAAGATGTTATTGCCCCATCCAATCCCCCATAGCGCGAGATAGGAGCCTATGCCATAAAAAACTTCAATAACATCAAATTCAACATAAGTCTTCGTCCCTTCAACTTCCACGGTAAGACATGAAAATCGCCCAATCGGTGTTATTCTGGCCTAGTTAGCCAATCACAGCTGCACAGGGGACCAAACCAACTGTGGGCTCCCCATCTTTTCCCATGTCTACTTTGTTAGAATATTGAAGTATGAGCCTAGATCCAAGATGGCTGAATCTACCTCATAGTCCCCAATCTGAATATTCATGCGCATCTCTTTTCCCATCTTTTTCTTGTGTAAATAGTTCACCATGGACTCCTTCCCTCCCTTGGCCGGTTGATGCAACATATTCTCAATCTCGACAAGAGCATCAGGATCCTTTTCCAGTGACAAGAAACTTTCAAAGAAGTTCTATAAAGTACCATGTTGTCACGATGGTCCTACTACCGAAGTTAAATCAAAATCAGTTGCCATTTCATAAACATGAAACTTACCCGGATCTCTTCTTATCGCATCACATGCTTCAAAGAATGTATCTTTCTCAGCATCGACATCAAACTGCACCTTATTCTTTCTAGCCAACTGGACTTGTGGGAATGGGATATCTTCTCCCGTCGTCACACCTCCACGAGTAATGACAGCAACATCGACATCCTACATCATGGGTTCTGCCAAGATCGTCGCAACTGTCATTCCTTGGTTCAGGTTCAGTGGGGGATTCACTGGTTGGTTCACATTCTGATTTTCATTTTGGTTCTGATTTTGAATTTGGTTCTAATTCTGGTTCTACAATTGGTTCTAGGGATAGTTCTGCAACTGTGTAACGTTTCCTTCCTGCCACTTCATGATCAGCTATGGATAGTTCTCAACATTGTGGTCAACAAAATTGTGCCTTCAATTTCTACCAATCTCTCTGACAATGTCCTAGCACTCTGCAATTATAACATTGCAATGGTTTGCGACCTTGTCCTCCTCCTTGACCAAATCCTCCACCTCGTCCTCCTTGGAATCCTCTGTGGAATCCTCATTGTTGTTGATATTGCGGTTAATTGAATTGTTGTTGTGGGGGGTTCGGCTACTGCTGGACATACTGCTGCGGTTGAGTATACTGTGGCTACTGCAGATCCATCTGCATCTGATTGTATTGTGGTTGTGGCACAAACTTCGGTTGTAGTTGTGGAATTCATACAAACAATATCTACGGTTGCGATACAAACTACGGTTGAGGTGGTGGTTGTTCCACCTATGGCTGCTGTTGCAGTTGTTACACTGTTCGATGGTCCTCTCCCTTCACATAGTACATGTCCATTTTTCTATCCTAAAGCAGATCATATGTACGACAATCGTTATCTTCATGCCCAACAGACCGAAAAAATGTGCAGTATAAATTCATCGGCTTTGTGACCATATTCTGCATATATCCAAAATCTTCATGTCGATGCCTATAAACTTGGTAGATATGGTACCATGGAATACCGCCATAACTTAATGGGTTTGGCGCTCCCGACAACAGATAGTATCAAAAATCTAGGCATTGATCCTTATGATGTCCCTCTGCGTGACATCGAGTACACCACACTCCTTCGCAATGCTCTTATTATTTCTTGATATCTTGCAACTGGAGGGTAATATTCGACATCTATGTTTGAATATGGTTCATACCAACTGCATTCTCACCAACATGTGAAGCTTATAACTTCATCACAATTTCTAGAGCCTCGCTCTATTTTGCAATGTTTTGTTGCATCAACGATAGTCTAATATGAGGTACTAACTCCACGATGAACCATTCCTTATGTTGAACATTACTCATCTCAAAGTTGACTCTTTCCATTAGTGTATTGAATCACTAATTGAAATCCCAGACAGTTTCATTTGGATATTGCTTAATATCCTTCATTTCTGTGATATATTGAGCCTCATATTTTGGTTTTTTGAATTCTTCAATCAATCATTTTCTAGTTTCTGCTAGAGTCTTTGCTGGAGTTCCCATAGGAACTTGTACAAATTTCATGAACCAATCCAGTGCGTGACCTTGAAGGGTCATCACCAATTGTCCCTTCTTGACATCATCATTTAGAGTTTGTTTGACAATCCAACTACTTCACACAAGAACCATTATTGCTCAGGATCCTCTATCCCATTTCCATGAAACATGGGTAACGTTGCATCATCGCCCTCCATCCTAGGCATTCTTCCTACAGTCGTTGCTCCGCTACTATTAGAGTGTTGTTAACACGTCAGACAATTCAGTGTCGAACTCGTGTTTCTTCCTTAGTGTTGCACCGTGAAAGGAGGTGTATATACATTGTTGCTCCGAGTCGCTCTTTTCTCGGGCTCGGGCATAGCCTGGTCGTATCCTTCATCATTGTAAGGTCACATCATATCGTGTGGTCTTCTCTCACGATCTCACATTTCGGTTGTAGTAGGACTCTCTCATGTCCTCTACCTCTTCTCTTGTCGAAAACTTGATCCCCCTCTCGTAATACCACTTCCTTCCTCGGCTTCCCACACAGTCCCATCATAACTTCTATCCATCTATCCCGTATCATTCCATCCAACCCTCATCTTCATGGTGCCTGCAGCCTACGCACACCAGAGTTCTACTCAGCGAAGTTCATCTTCGATATGTCTTTTTCACATATGAGCATCTTAATAGACAATTGCAAAGACAATAGAAACCTATCTCTCGGTCCGTTGAAGAACTCCCTTTCTGTGTCACTATAATATTTAACTATGACGACCGCAAAATCAGTGATATATCCCTCCAAGATACTATCAAGACAATCTTCAACAGCCCTTGATGCTTTTCTCTCTACCTCTTGCAACTGCTGGATCAGTTCTGGGGTCTAGCCAGTTGATTCACCTCCTTGGAAATTTATTTTTTGATATGTCACCGTGCCAACCACTCATACAAGATAATTGAAAAATCAAAGAAAAAGTACTAGTGTAGATCAGAATACAGGTACTCTACCAGTCACTTTGTCGTTGTTACTCCAGGGTTCTGAGTTTATTTCTCAACAAATTCTAGTGCCTTCTGGTCAAACCAGTCTTGAATTTTCAGTCTCGTTGGATTCCACAACATGTCCTCTCTCCCTTCGTACTAAGGTCACACAAACGAAACCATTTGCTAACACAAAACCCATCAACAAGGGTTCTCTCTTTGTTGACACCCAAACCACAACGATCTCCTTAACCACCATCTTAGACAAGTTTTACCCCGTCCGACAACACCTACAGAGTAGATGAAGTCTCACCTAAGATGTTCAAGGCATGTTCAAGGGAGAACTGTCAGAACCAAGTTTTCACAGTATAAAGGAGAACTGTGCATCTACTCGTCAACTCAACACAACATTATTCAACAGATCTAATTATTCAGATTATGCATTAACAGAATCACATCATCATTCAGTGGATCATATCAACACACTTAGATCACAACAGATACATCAAATCATAAATAGATCTATCAGTATATCATCATTCATTACAGAGAAGCATTGCATCACTCATAGATACACGTCGCATTCACATTTAGATCGCAGGAAAAAAAAGGAAAACTGAAAGATAGAAAAAGACACAATGGTTCTTCTCAATCTCCATGATGTCATATTAACCTTCACAGCAAAACACAAATTCTCCAAAATAGTTCCTCATCTCACATACACAGATCAAAGGATCGCAACTCATACTCAGATCATAATCCTCAAAAAGAATCCAAGTGAAAAAACAACCTGAAGAAGACTTAACACTTGCAATTATTCATTTATTTATAGGCTTGCGCCTTTACATTGGTGTTCTACTTAAGCTAAATTCATAACTACCTCTTAACAGAATCTAAGAATAATGACCACGATCCAAATCTACAAAATATGACCAAAATACATAAAATATAGCCAATATGCCTTGTGCGTCTTTTTGCACCTTGCACGGCATCTTTGACCTTGCGCAGCATCCGCGATGTTGCACATCTAACTTACCCCTAAAATTTGTGCCAACACATGATGACTTTAGGACAATCCTTATAGATAATGTTGGTTGTCCCGTGGTCCCATTAGGCACTCATGATGTATATGCCGAAGGGAACATGGTGAATCTATCACCTATGATTCCCATTAAATTTTCTCATATTCCTGGCAAGATTGAGAACGTTTACATTGGGGCATATTGTACTCAAAATGAAATTAAGATATACACTGAGATTTTTAAAGAATTCAGAGACATTTTTTCTTGGCCGTATGATGAAATGTCAAGAATATACCCTCGTATTGTCGAGCATAAGATTAAAATGTATCTTGGTGCTAAACTTGTTCGACAGTGTTTACGTGCGATAAATACTCGTAAGGCTCCCACCATTAAGGCTAAGATAGAAAAGTTACTCAAAGATGGATTTATCTATTTGGTTCCCTTGACTAAATGGGTATCCAATCCTGTTCCAATGGATAAGAAGCAGGGAACCATCCGTGTGTGCACAGACTTCAGAGACCTAAATAAATCTTGTCTGAAAGATAATTTTCCCACACCATTCATAGACCATATTTTGGATGAGTTTGTTGGGAGCGAGGTATTCTTGTTTATGGACAATTTTCAGGGTATAATCAAATCCAAATTAAGCCCAAGGACAAAAACAAGAGTTCTTTCATTTGTCCTTGGAGTATGTTTGCATACCGGAAGATGCCCTTCATCCTTAAAAACGTTGGAGCTACCTTTTAGCGGGCTATGACCTTTCATTTCCATGACCTTAAGCATATCATTGAAGTTTATTTTGATGATTTAGTTGTTCACTCTCATCTGAGAGTGGATCCGATCCAGATCACTTGTTGGTTTTTGAAAGATGGCGTTGTTATCAAATCTGGTTATACCCTAAAAAGTGCATATTTTGTGTGAAAGTGGGTCGTTTATTAGGGTTTATCGTGTCCAAGGAGGGGATTAGGGTCAATCCTTTAAAGGTTGTGGAAATAATTTGATTATATCCCCTATGCACAAATAAACATATTCAAAGTCTCCAAGGGATGGCCATTAGAGGAAATTTGGGGTCTAAAATGGGCCTTATAAGAAAACGTGCCAAAATAAGTTTTTGTGAGTTGGAATTCAAGAACCAATAGAATTTCAATAAAATAAGTCAACCATAATGGTTGAATTGGCATATTTGTCATTAAAAAAAACTACTTTTTTTGTTCGTATTTTCTACATATCTCCCTGTGTTTTTACTCAAATTTCGATCGGGAGAGCTCGTTGGATGCGGTATCAAATTCCGCATCCGACGAGCTCTCCCGATTGAAATTTGAGTAAAAACACAGGGAGATATGTCGAAAATACGAACACAAAAAGTAGTTTTTTTCTTTCTTCCTCCAAAATTAATTAATATTATTTTATTATTTTAACCATTATTTTATTATTTTAACTATTATTTTATTATTTTCCTTAGGAGGCCCATTTTAGACCCCAAAATTCCTCTAATGTAACTTCTTACAGATGATTTGTCGTCAATTTCGCCAATTTGACCAAGGGTTTTATGTGCCTTTTGAAGAAGGATACTTTGTTGATATGGGATGAGTGAGCCCAGGAGTCCTTTGATGCACTTAAGAAATACTTGGCATCATCCCCCATGCTTAGTCTACCTCACTATAGCCATGATTTCCCATTATTTGTTTCTACGTCTCAAGAGATGATTGGGATGGTTCTTGTTCAAGTGGATGACAGGCTCTAGGAGCACATTATCTACTATCTTAGCTGGAATCTCATTCATGTATAATTTTGATATAGTCACATCGATAAGCTATGCTTAATGATTGTTCATGCATTACATCAGTTGAGACATTATATACTACTTCTCCATACTACGGTTGTAGATCATATCAATCTGTATCAGTTTGTATTTACGAGATGAATGATAGGGGGGAAGTACAATAAATGGATTGCTATTTTGCAAAGAATTCGATCTTGAGTTTGTTTCGGCAAGTTCGAAGAAGTCCTTAGTTATTTTTGAGCTCGTTTCATATATCCCTAGTTTACATGAAGATGATATCTATGAGGATTTGTTTATGGATGAGCATATCTTCCTCATTTCGACTGCGGACCCTTGGTATGGTGATATCATCATCTATCCTCCTCACCTCTCGTGGGATGAACATCAAATTTTAAGACATAATTCTATGAAACTACCTTATTATTGATGACACATTGTATCGCCGAGGGGTGGATTCCATTTTGCGTCGGTGTTTGACCCATTATGAGGTTGAGGCTGTGTTGAATGATTTCCACGGTGGGGAGTGTGGTGGTCATTTATATGGGATTTATACAACTTAAAAGATCCTTAGAGAGGGTTATCACTAGTCGTTAATCTTCAAATATTGCGTTAATGTGGTCAAGCGGTGCCACCCTTGTCGAGTGTTCTCATGGAATGTGCGCTCGCATCCCACCTCGTTACATCCTATTATCATTGTTAGTCTCATCACTAAGTGGGGGATGGAATTTATGGATTGCAACCTATATTTGGCTGGGGGGAACCATCATATTATAGTGGTAATGGACTATTTCATGAAATGGGAAAAGGTTATGCCTACAATTAAATTTGATGGTGAGACGGCTGCTCATTTCATATTCAACCAAATTATCACTTGGTTCAGGATCCCGAAATAGCTTGTCACTGACCATGGTAGGAACTTTCAGAACAATATGATGGATGAGCTAGCTTCAAAATTGAGGTATAATAAAGAGTACTCATCTTCTTATTACCCTCAAGTGAAAGGCCAAGTTGAAGCCGCCAATAAATCCCTTAAGGCCATTCTATAAAGAACCGTTACACAAAGAAAAACTAATTTTCACATTATGCTTTACCTTTCTTTGTGGGATTACCGAACCACAGTTAAGACTCTCACCATATTTTCTCCATATCAACTAGTACACAGGGTGGAGTCAATTTTATCGGTTGAATGTGAAATTCCCTCGTTGAAACTAGCCATATAGATTTTACCAAAAACTTCAGAATTGGAAGAGCGTTTGGTCCACTTAGAGCACCTTTATGAGTAGCGGCGGGATGTCATAGTGGCTCTAGATATTAATAAGCGTTGTGTTAAGGATTAGTATGATAAGTACATATTTCCCTGTAGATTTAATGAATGTGACTTCATCCTCTTGTATGACCAAGCTAGTGAACTGTTAGGGGTAGGTAAGTTCAAACCCATGTGGCATAAGTCTTATGTGGTGAAACGAGTATTAGAGAAAGGCCTCTATGAGCTAGAAGATTATGAAGGGACTACCTTGGCAGAGCCTAGAAATGGGATCTATCTCAAAAAATACTATTCCTAACTCTTATCCAAGGCTGATATCTTGTATATTATTGTACAATTTCAATAGATTACATTTTTGTATCCTTGTAGTGTTATTGGTTTGTTGACATGCTTCTTATTTTTGTGGGCGATGTTGATGGAGTATTCAGTATACCTAGGATTCGCGAATGGTTCTAGTCTCCATACCCATAACTTAGCTTCAACTACTTGGGTCATCTATGCATCTAAGGGTCATATGGTGTCTTCAGGAGGCGTGTGTCTCCATCCATCGTCAAACAATGTTGTTTAATATAGCACCGTGATTAAATTAATATGTGATGCCATTTCCGATGGAATTCGATCTCTTGAAGTTTCCCTTGACTCACAGCTAGTTGTATCACAGTTAAATGGTTTGTACCATATCAAGGATCCTACTTTTTTATGAAGCATCTTATGGGTAGGTTGTTAGAACGTAAATTTAACTACATAACATGCATTCATATACCTAGGATTTACAATCATGTTGTTGATTCATATGAAAACTATGTTCTTGATTGGAATTTGTCACATCAATAACGAAGCATACACATTCCATTCACATTTAAACACACATGTAAATACATCAAGACGATTACTATAAGTTTTTTATTTCCAAATATAGTTCAAAATGGTGTCACAGTACAAAATGTCATGATACAAAAATGGGGCTTCAAGCCACCAAAATGTATGGTCGATACAAAAATTCTATCTAGGCATTTATGCATGTGGGCCTAGGTGATAATCATGATAACAAACAATTGCATTGGCCAACTACCGAAATCATCTAACCCACAGACGAGGTACCTCTACTACATGTCTCTTCATAGCCTCGGGAAAGTACTCCACTTGCACCATGGGTACCTTGTGTGTCAACCTAGAGAAGTTGTTTTGTATGTTTTGTAGCATCCGCTCAGCATCTATACCAATCATATCATCCCCTCATCCTCTTTGACGGTATTGGGGGAAGACACTCATTCATCTTAGACCCACATCTGCACACACATTCTCAATGTCACTATCTAATACCACAAAAAAACTTGTTTTTAATTTCATTATATATCAAAAATACAAAAAAAACAAATAATTCAAAGAAAAATTGGGATTTTACCTATATCACCATATGCAACCCCCGGTGGTAGTGGCATGTCCAGGTCTCCATGGAAGTTTATCACTACATAGGATAGTCATCCATCATCACGATCTGTCGCCACCACAAGTGGTAGAAGTTCGGTGGGAAAGGACTGGGTTTCTGACCTCCCCCTAACCACCACATAAACTCTTCCTAATAGGTTTGGGCCAGATCTCGTAGACTATGTGGAGAACCTTGAATCTAGGGCTAAGGCCCAGTACCTCTTGAAGAAGAAAGTGCTGAGTATGCTAGCAAACCTGAATTTCTTCATCCTGCCCAGCTTGTAGTCCATTAATTGTTGTTTCATAGTGCTCAACAGTAATGTGCTCCAATCATACACTGCAGGTCTCATACACTCTAATTAATAGAACATGAGAGGCCTGGAATCCTAATGAAGTGATGCCAAACTTGTTATCTTGGCTAGTACCAGAACTATCGCCTTCAGGCTAAGGCTCTGGATGGAGTTCATCGGCACCTGACTTTTGATCTTCTCTATATCTAGAAGGAAATATATGGCTATATACTCCTCGATGATGAGCCTTCCAATCACCTCAATATATTGCAATTTTACTACCTTATCACGTTGGGATAGTCTGGTAATGAAGTAGATGTCCTCTACTTCTAGTCTCAATGGCATACCATCTAGCTGAAAAGCCTTTGTCTGGGTCCCTGTACTCAACAAACATCTGAAGAAGTCTTGGTTGGGCCCTCAAACCCCTAAGATTCCAAAACTTGTACAATCCACATATTTTTAAATCTTATTAAGCGTTTCTGTCTTGATGGAATAGCCTATCGACGTCCTCATGCTCATTCTCTCTCCACTCCAGAACCTTCCTTCAAAAAACATCCAATTTTTGTGAGAATTTTCCTTTGAATTGGGAATACCCGGCCCTATACATTACTTTTATTGGTAACAATAGCATATGTACATGGGAATGCTTTGCTTTTCCCACGTACATCAGGCCCTATACATGACTCGATAGTTTGTGACCTATGTGGGTCAGGATACCCATTTTTGGTTGCATTAAGCACAAAAATCAACCATGAAAATTGAAAATAAATACATGGAATAGATGTGGGATGAGATTAGAATCTACCTAGTCCTAATGGCTCATGATTTCATTGCTCCTATCTCCCAGATTAGGAGTTTAAAGTGCGTAGTCCAAATGGCTCCAAATGCACTATTTTTGGTAAAAAACAAAATGGTATGGTGAAAATGTCAAATTTTTACTATTTATCAAATTTATTTTTAAATTTTTACCCACCTACCCTATAGTTTGGACTTTTATTAACTCCTTTGAGCTGTTTGGCCTAATATTGGTGTGTAGGGACTCATTTTGGGTGCACTTTTGGTGCGTTTTTGACTCGTTCATGCCCATAATAGGTATACCATTGAACTAGCATATATGATAGGGTCACTTTTCTGTGTGCATCATGCATTATCCAATGACCATGTCACCTTAACTATAGGTATGAACCCACTTCAGGATGTTACAGAACCTTCACATTGCTTCTAGAAGTGGAATTACGTAAGTGCCCTAGATAGATCTTGCTTTGCCATTTGGTACCCATGTCAAGTGTCCTCCCTTAGGTCTGGGAGTCCCTTGTAGTTCCGCCATGTCTTTGAGAAAGAACCTCATATTATTTATTGAACTTTATGCTGGCCATCTCCCACAGGGACTCCCATTTATATCAAGTTGTAATTGCATTTCATGCGTACACTTGTCGTATGATATTTATGTCGGCTCCCCGATTTAGTTTTATAAGCCATATATATTGAGCTTGTCTCAATCCTATCCAAGCAGGGATTTCCGTATATCTTTTGCAACTTGATTATCCCATACCTGGAGGAGACATTCTCCCGAGTGTCCTTATTATGCACATGCTTCCTTGCATTGAGCATAGGTATGTTCCACTACTTGGAACTAGTTTGTTTGCTCGTGACACTAATTTACTTCTAGATTTGTACTATAAGGAATTTTATTCTTTTTCAAGATTTTCAATATCAAAAAGACCAAAAAAAAAACATAAAAAATCGAATGGGAAATGATATAACTTTGGCAAGTGTCATGTCGTGTCTCCTTCGAACAAATCAATGTATATTCCATCCATTGGTTGGTTTATTAGTATGACTTTAGGATATGTACTCATTATTCTGATTTGTCTCCAATGACTCGTTATGCTTCCAGTCCCTATGGAGCCTCTGTCGATGCCTCCTATGTCTCATATTTGTCCCAGTTTCCATGTCGAGTCTATGCTGCCTATGAGTATTCATTTTCCTTATGCTCTTGTTCGAAGGAGGTTTTAGCCTAAGTTGGCCATTCCTAAATTATATTGTCTTTTCATTTCAACCATTCCCGATATAGTTACTGGTTCGTGCACATATGGTTCTTCCAAGTTCTTCCAAATTATCCAGTGTTGTTGTGTACCTCATGTTGGTTGATGGGGGATGCCGTAATTCCCTCCTTCCAGCGGATTCCATTCCATCGACTTCAGATCATTTATTATAGAATAGGGATCTAGAGTCCATTGAGTGCCTTGAGACTTACAGTCATCATTGGCAATTTCTCTTGCCATCGATAGTTTTGGGAATACATTAATGTCCCCTGATCGATGGACTCTCTCAAGTGTTTCTCAACACATCTATTCACACTTTTTCAATTGCACTTTGTACATTGATTCCCATTATCATTATCAATTGAATATCTCGCGTCTGTTAACAGTATTCATGAATGAATGGTAATCAGACGATGGTCCATCATGTTCGACCTCGACACCTTTTTTTGTGTGATGGGACATGTACTAGCAGCGATTTGTGTAGAAGACCTCCGAGCTTGGTGGAATTTAATATATGCTACCTCCTTGATCATGCAAATATCTATGAGATATCAGTTCTCATGAACATATTCTAGTGTACCATCAGATGTCTTCATTCAGTATGAATATCTTGTTTCAATGTATATTGTACGTGGCAATGACCACATATGACATATGTCTATTATTCCTATTCATGGCCATTGTACTAGTTTGTATCTGGTGACTAATACACTTCATATTTGCAGCCACATGTAGAGACCTATCATTGTATTGTACTGATGAGTGACTGATTTTTCCACCTAGGTCTTCATTACTCCAATTCTGGGACTATTGTAATGTATTTCGACCATCATGTTCCCCTCTGACCTCACACATTAGGGGGCATATTTTATAGTTGGATTTTCCACACTTGGTAGATCATGTTTTTATGGCCTTCCCTATCCCTATGCAGACTCTTTGGACCCCCTTTTCTCAGTTTACTTTGATGCTCTAGAAAATTCCTTTAAAAATTCAATTTTATGGGTATACACGGGTCACCATCTTACTTCCCATGTGTACATTCAGGTTTCTCCACTATGACCCGCATACATCTGGAAATGTGCTCAAAAATAAATATTTAGATTTTTTCCCTTATCAAGTAACAAATAACTTGAATCTTGTCCTTCCATATGCCTGGAAACGCTCTGACTCGACCCTTCACTTCTCATTGAGGGGCTATATATTGAGCTACTTGGAAGCATTGAAATGGGGGGACTTGTGAGAGAAAAGAGACTATAGTGGATTGGTTCCCCATTCTTGTATACTTGATTCTGCATCCCTTTGTCCTTAGAGCATCCATTAGTGCTCCTTCCTAAGCTTTCCTTGATATGGAGGATTGAAGTGGTGGAGGCCCAGGTGGAGGAATCAGTTTCTCTATTTAGATGAGGTGCTGACAAAGGTTGTCATTTGTATCTATCTTTACATTTAATAGAAATATCCATTTCTCATCCATTATATGTGTAACTATGAATATTTGTATCCATTGATGTAGTTTCTTTGATTACATATTGGATTTTATATATGCTAGATTAGGTTCTAACACTTAATATCTATCATGCTTGTGTATTTCGTTGTTGTTGAGGATGGAATGTAGGTACAAGTTTGATTGAAATCTCAACGAGGATCTTCTATGAATTCCTAGAATAAGGTACGCTTCTCATCCCTTAGTGTTAGACTTGTTTATATCTTTAGCATATTGGAAATGGATCAATTTATGGTGTCATACTGTCTGCTGTGGTCCACCCCAAGCCATAAAATATGCATTTTTTCAAATTTAAAGAAATATGAAACTGTTTGCACTGCTCTAACATCAATCAAAGACTCTCAATATGACTCTTAATCAACCCATATACACTCAAGTCATCAAAATACACATCTAAGAACATATGAATAAATTCTTGAAATGAAACTACCACTATCCTAGAAAAAATAGTAGGGGCATTCTTAAGACCAAATGGAATTACCATACACAGAAATCAAGCCCACTCAGTCACAAAAGTGGTCATATGTCAGTCTTCTTTAGCTATTTTGATCTGATGATATCCAGAAAACCCGTCAATGAAAGAGTATACCTCTTGTCCTCTAACACTCTCCAATACATCATCTATGAAGGGTGTGGGGAAGGGGTCATGCAATAAGGCATCATTAAATTTCCATAAGTCGACACAAATACAAACTTCCCCAATCTTATTTTCTTGAACAACCTTAGGTTTGATCCACTCTGATTCTTCGATAGGTTCAATAATATCTGCATCTAGCATTCTATTGAGCTCTAATTTAACCTTTTCTTTATACTTTGGATTCATCCTATAAGGTCTCTACTTAACTGGTTTAGCATCGGGTTTTAATGGAATCTTCATTTCATCGAGATCTTCGAAAATTCCCTTCATTTCAAAAAAAATTGAAGGAAACAAATCTTGGAATTCCTGCAATAAGTCTATAATATTTCCTACAATCTCATCATTTCAGTAATCACCAATATTTCCAAACTTAGGGTTATCCAGAGAACCAATATTTACCTTTTTAATTTAGTAAAGCTTCAGGATCTTTAGGCTAGCTTGAACCTCACTGTGAAAGAAGATTGAAGGAGGAAGAAGATATTCAGTGTACAATGATCAATCAATCATGGTGAAATTGAACAATCAAGAGGAACACATTTGTCAACATAGCATTAATCTCATAATCAAATTGGTATGTAATACATTCATGACACAAATAAGGAAGATTGAATCCACTATGTGTGATTTGAATTCCATGACTTGGATGGACTCCATAGATCACTAACTGTGAGAAAATCACCACAGGAGGCTCATTAGTTTAACTTGGGAAAACTAAATGAGTTCACAATCAGTTAAATGATCAAGGTAGGTAGGAAATGGTTCCTAACCTCCTTAATTCATGTAAATGTGGTGCTATACTAACTGGAGATGAACTAACTAATTCCCATCGAAGGATAAGTCAACACATACTAGGGTGAACTGATGGTCAGATTCCCATGACTCGGTGTGGGTTCCTAAATTATAGGGATTGACCTCTGGAGCTCCTAATCTCATGCAAATTGGTGCATCAAATGTTAGGTGGGACCCATATGAGTTCCTCATGGAACTAGTGAAGTGGAAACATACTCCTAAGCAATGAAATGACATTTAGATTATGGTGGTCAAGGGAGGATTATAATTAATCCTAATAATTGCCATATACTAAAAGCAACCCCACTCGATCACAAAAGTGGTCCTATGTCAGTATTCTTTAGCTATTTTGATCTGATGGTATCCAAAAAACCCAATAGGAAAAGAGTATACCTCTTGTCCTCCAACGCTCTCCAATACCTCATATGTAAAAGGTGTGGGGAAGGGTTCATGCAAGAAGGAATCATTCAATTTCCACAAGTCAACAAAAATATGAACTTCCCCAATCTTATTGTCTTGAAAAACCATAGGACTGATCCACTCTAATTCTTCGACAGGTTCAATAATACCTACATCCAGCATTCTGTTGAGCTATGCTTTAACATTTTCTTTATACCTTGGAGTCATCCTGTATTGTCTCTTCTTAGCTGGTTTAGCACCGGGTTTTAATGGAATATTAATTTCACCGAGATCTTCGAAAATGCCCTTCATTTTAGAAAATATTGTAGCAAATAGATCATGGAATTCATGTAGTAAGTCTATAATAGTTCTTGTAGCCTCATCATCGCATTAATCACCAATATTTTCAAACTTAGGATTATCAAGAGAACCAATATTTATCTTTTTAATCTTCAAGGGCTTAAAGAATTTGTTTGATGATATACCAAGTCCTGTTGGATTTTCTCTTTCCCTCTTCTCATGTTTGACCTAGGTTTAGCCCCTTCTTGGTTGGCACAACAAAGCCCAATATATCGGCCCGATGGAGCGGAGCTCAATTGGCAACATCTGTGACACAAATGCCGTCTCACCCGAGATATCTCAGTTTTATGGGTAGCTGCCAGAACCACATTTTCGCAATTTGTGCGGGAGGGTGTTTTAGTACCTTGGATCTACGCCAAGGTTTTCAACAAAGACCAGGAAGGTGGGTTACTGTTTTTCATAGTACTTCAACACCAAGTTATGATCCAACTCTTCTTGATGTGATTCACTTAAAAAAACAGTGAAAAGACAGCATAAGCATACTCATTAACATAATGCGATAGTCATGCATTTATCCATTTTCAACACAATAATCAACCAGTCATTCAACACAACATTCACACAAATATCTAGGCTACTTCAATCATTAACACATATACATAGCATGTAACATGGAAACCCATCCGGGTAAAATCACAAGTTGCTCTTCATCTGACATGATGAAATAGATGCACCTTTTGTTTGCGCACAAAGCTGTAGACTCTGTTCAAGATCTTCTCTTCTCTCTTTACAGAATTTTCCTCCCTCTCATGCTCCCTGATTTCTCTCTTCTTCTCTTCCTATTCTACTTCTACTAGTGATATGCACACAACCTGGATCAACTCAACCTTCTCTACTTGTATGTGCACTCAGCTGCAGAACCTCTACTATGATGCACTCAGCGATACAGATTTATTTTATCAAAACCCATTACTTCCAGCTTGATTCAGATAAACAACTATCAATTTGGCTATCTGTCTAACCCAAATACAGCTTGGGTTCCTTCTTTTATAGCCCCACTATAGACACGATACAACTCCCATACATGCTTGTTACAAACTCAATATCGATTTGCTACAGACTTTAACTAAGTCATTACAGACTTGTTTTCAGTCGCTTTCTCAATTGACTTACTATATCCAGCCAATAGGTTGGCTTTCCTATTCTAGTAACACATAATGAAATGAACTATGGGCCCGACTTACAAATATTCCTTCACACGTGTGGCTTCCATCGACTCCAGCTGAACTCATACCCATGGTCGTTAAGGACTGTCGCTTTCTCAGCGTTATTCCTTACTGTCACTTTCTAACCATTACATTATCTACACGCTTTCTTCTGGAAATATTCTACCATGTCATCTCATATATTTTTTTGTCCTTCCATTGTGGCTTACTTATCTGGTGCAGATTCCTTTTCTTGTGCCTTCTCTTTGTCTTCTTATTGTCTTTTATTCTTCTGTTGCAGCATCCTTCCCTTTCCCTTGATGGTGATTCCTCTATCGTAGCTCTTTCCTCTTCTACTTTACGCTCTTCTTCCATTCTTAGGAACAATTATACATGAATTATTCCCTTCTGTCATGAGGCCCAAAAGACCCCCAACACTCGCCTATGGCTCGTCCCGAGCCATGCAAACTCGTGCTCCATAAACTGACTTGCGGTTATTTTGTTTTTTAGTCCTAATTATCAAAATAAGGCTTCAACCGGCTCCCATTAATGAGCCCTCTGACTTCCGTTCCATCTAATTTTTCCAATTTCATTGCTCCTTGAGCAGTGATTTTATTCACCACAAAAGGACCTAACCAATGTGTCTTCAACTTTCCTGGGTATTTAAAAAAATTGTTGTCATACATAAGAACAAGGCGTCCAACTTAAAATTGCTTGTTCTTAATGTGTCTATCGTTCCATGCCTTCTGCCTTTGTTTTTCCACATTTTGATGGAATCCTGCAATGAATTGTTCTTCTTCCAAATGGATTAACTGAAGTAATCTCTCTTTGACAGCATCAACACATGTCATTTTTATAATGGCCGCCACTCTTAAACTTGGTACAATATATTCCATAGGCATGACAACTTCCTATCCATACACTAACCTGAACAGTGTCTAGCATGTTAACTTCTTTAATGTTGTGTGATACGCCCATCATACTATGGAAATTTTCTGGTCCCAATCATCCCTTCTTGTATTCCATACTTTGGTGAGCGCATTTTCCATAATCTTGTTAAATGCTTCAACCTCTCCATTTGTTTGTGGGTGATATGGAGTTGTTCTTCTATGTTGTATATGAAATTCATCTGTTATTTATTCAATCAACTAATTAACAAAATGCATACCTTGATTGCTAATCAATATCTTTGGGCACCCGAACCTTGTTACAACATTTTCAAACAAAAACTTTGTTTCCATCACAGTAGTACAATCCTTGATGGGTGCAGCTTCTACCCATCGAGTCAGGTAATCCATCGCAGTGATAATATATCTAGCTCCTGTGCATTTCCCTGCTGGACTAATAGGTCCCATAAAGTCAACAACCCATTTATCAAATTCCTATAAGGTGAGTTGTGGAACCAATGGCATTTCATCTCCTCTAGAAGGCTTTCCTATTATTTGGTAGACATCACATTGCGACAATAATCCTGAGTTCCTGCATGCATGGTCGGCCACCATAACCCTGCTTATAATATATTGTGTATCGTTGCATTTCCTGCATAATGTCCTCCTGCGACACCATCATGTGATTCACTTAAAATAATAGGTCGCTCATGTTCAAAAACACATCATCAAAGTATTTCATTTGGGTCCAGTTTATACAAGTGGCTAGCAATCAATTGGAAATCTACAAGTCGTGTTACTAACTGTTTCTTATGTGCGGTTATGAACTCGTCTGGTGTAAAACCTGTAGTTAGGAATTGTATGATATCTTCATATTGGTTATCAAAGGCAGTTATCACAAAGAATTGTGTATCTAGGTGTTGTAGCAGTAATACATCCTTAGTACATAGTTTAGACCTTAGGCTAATTTCATTTTGCTTCATACAATGATAGGCTATGGTTTATACTTAGGAGAGTAAATTATGCTAAATATCTGGTTATTTTGGCATGTTCACACCTACAAGAGTGCCCTAGTTTGGTCAACCCGGCCCATGTGTTCCCTCATTAATGCATTGGAGTGCTACCTCCTTGATTTGAGGGTTCTAGGATTTACCAAGTGCGCTAATGGTGCATGTGGTCCATTTTAGCTCTCCCATGAGCATTTATTGCCACCTAGAGCACCCCACTTACCTCAATATTCTCACCCATGCCTATCTAGGACTCATTAATGACCCATCACACCTCACCAATGTTCACATGAGGATTCTTGACTGTTTGGGTTGAGTTGGGTATCCATTGGTCCACCTAGGGGGGATTGAGGTCATTTCTCACCTTGACATATGTACAACTCCAATTGGATTCGAGAGCCACTCAAATTTGTCCAATGTATTATAAATGATGTATGATAATAATATTTCAAGTAATCAACACCTTTCACATGTGTTGATCCAGCTATTTTCTGTCTCTTTTTTTCTCTTGCATATTTTGTCAAACACTTTTATGGTGAAATTGTTCTAGCTCCTAGATCTAGTTTGAGATGCAATTCTCACATGGTATCAGAGCTAGATGGATCTGAAACAAATACTGCGAGGTTGAGTTGTTTTTGAGGGCATATTTCTAGTTTATGTGAGTGTTTTTCATTGCAGGTTTCTACAACAACTTCATGGATTCGAAAGTTGTTCTTCTCCTTTCCCCATTCAACTATTCTGAATGGAATTCAAAGATGTGTGAATATATCAAGAGGTAATGTATCTATGATGTGTCCATTGGTGTTGTGAGAGAACCAAATTCCTGTCAAGAGAGGGATGCTTGGCTTAATGACAATGATAAAGCCTATGGAACTATGTGTCTAGTTATACCTCCTATAATACGCTACATCCTTGATTCTGTTGATTACCCATTCGATATCTGGAAAAATATAGATGAATCTCTTGGCATGCAGCAAGAAGATGTGAGCTATATGGAGAGAAATCAAATGGGCACCTCCTTATGTGTTCTTCCTATGATCTCGACCTCATGCATTTCTCAAGAAGTTGTTTGAAATGAAGAAGAAGAAGTAGCCAAAGATTCAGCAAATGACCAAACTCAATTTTCTTCCTCCATGGCTTCCTCTCCTTGTCAAGAATCTATGTTTCATGAAGAGAGCATACGAGTTGCTGCCATCACTACTGCTAAATATTTATCTATCCATTCTACACCCTTCTCCTTTATGTCTTCGGTTACGAATGGGCAAGATGTATTGCTAGTTGATGTTCATAGCGAGCCTTCTCTAGAAGATGGGTTTTCTTCACATGAGAGTATTGGTTCAAAAATGGAGAGGCTTGGATGTCAAATGAAGATCTCTCATTGATTCACATTTTTTTCCCATATATTCCTCCACCATCACTAGTAGAGTTCCTTCAAGTTCTAATGAAGATGGAGAAGCATTTTCCATCACAATGGCATATTTGGGACTCTTGTTCCACATTCTTGCAGCTGATTACAACCTCCATTCAAATTTGATGCTTCAATATCCTTATGACTCGCTTGGGGTCACCTATTCTCAAGCATTTTCAGTCTCTTTCAGGAATGGAATCCTGTTTGGTTCGAAGTTCAAGTCTGAAGAGCACCATTCGCTCTCCCATTAGTGCATTTCAGTTGTTCTACATGGTCTAAAGATTCATCATGTAGCTGCTCCAGAGTTGGTTGAGCACATTCCACTTCTTCCCAAGAAGAAGATTCCTCCAGACATTTTTATTTAGTTTGGACTATATGCAGATTTTGTTTCTATGTCATAATCCATTTTTTGAAAGGAGGTTTTGTCCCATGAGGTTTTCCTCCTTACCTCTGTTACATGGATCAATATAATTTGTAAAAGGTGACTTGTGCCTTAGTTTCCAAGGCCTCAAAATCATGAGAAGTACTAAGTCTAGAATAAGGGGGGGTGTTAGAGCAGTAATACATCATTAGTACATAGTTTAGACCTTAGGCTAATTTCATTTGGATTCATACAATGATGGGATATGGTTTAGACTTAGGAGAGTTAATATATGGTTATTTTCACATGTTCACACCTACAACAACACCCTAGTTTGGTCAACCCAGCCCATATGCTCCCTCATTAATGCATTGTAGCACTACCTCCTTTATTTGTGGGGTCCATGATTAACCAAGTGTGCTAGTAGTGCATGTGGTCCATTTTAGCTCCCCCAAGAGCATTTATTGCCACTTAGAGCACCCCATGTTAGTTTTTCAACATTTAAGCTAGCATTATGTTAGGATCTTTACTGAGAGAATAACAAGTACAACAATTAAACACAAGAGACAATGAACACAATGTTTTTCATTGGGGAAACCATAAATGGAGAAAACCCCGCAACTTCCTCAGAGATAGAATCAGCACAAGATGTAAAACCCCAAAATAGTAAGATGCACTCCCGACAGCAGTAATCTTCTTCTTGTCTAGCCCCAGTGTCTTCTCCTTCCTCAACTATGCGCTACACTTGAGTGTGTGAGTGATGTGTGCTAAATAGAGACCCCGGCTCTCTATTTATACTAATCCCTGCATGACTAAAACCCTACTAGGGCCGACCTCTACTAGGTGAGTCTAATAACCCTAGTGCCCTGAAACTGCGGGGACTTTAACCCTTAGACAATCAGAGGGTTACCCACTACGACTTGACATGACTTGTTCACATTATTGATTCTCCCGATCAAAACATCGGGGCATGACAACATGAATCAATTACATAATATATACATCCCGGAATAAACATCGGGTTACAATACATAAGATACATAGATGAATACATTCCGAAGTTACAAATACATCAACACTCCCTCTTAACTAGGAAGGTATTCTTTCGACACAATTTTCAGCACTGGTCCTCTTCTCTGTATCACTGGATCATCTCGTCATTTGCATCTTGAGTCTTCTGAGTCTTCAATTCATCTTCTTCTTCAATTCATCTTCATCCTTCGAATTTGGATCATCTCTCAATATGGATCATCATCACTGGACTAGATCTGGATCATCACTTGATCTGGATCATCATCACTGGATCTAGATCATCTCTTGATCTGGATCATCACTGCTGGATCTGGATCATCACTTGATATGGATCTCTCGGAGTCATCATAACTAGATCTAGATCATAGCTCAATCTGGATCTCATCTGGTCATCATCATGTGTGCTATCTCATCATGGGAAGTTCTACAGATCCAACCTTCTTTCATGCTAGTTGTAGGCCTAGCCATCAGGTAGGTCTTCGCCCAACACTTACATCTGACCTACTCATCAGAAAGGCATGCCCAGCACTCACATATGATCATGTAGAAACCTACAATCACATCAAAAAGGCCCAGCACTCACATCCACCAGCATGATAGGACATCACATCACTAACATCTGTGAAAAGGATTCAACACTTATATCTGACCTGGAAGGAAAGAAGTCCTCCACCCTCGCCAGAAAGGCTTGCACTCACATCCGACCTGGAAGGAACTGAATCCTCCACCCTCTCCAGAAAGGCCCCCAATCCCACACTGAGCTACCTGGTAACAGACCAAGTGCCTCCATTCTCCCGGAGAATGGCAGTTGCCCTTATATTTGACATTGTAGGAAACAAGTCCTACACCCTCACCAGAATGGGCTGCACTCACATCTGACCTGGAAGGAACTAAATCCTCCACCCTTGTCAGAAAGGCCCCCAGTCCTAGACTAAGCTACCTGGTAATGGACTAGGTGCCTCCACTCTCCTAGAGAGTGGCAGTTTCCCTTACATCTGTCCAACTCGATAGAATGGAAAGCACTCATATCTGACATGGAAGGAACTGAATCCTCTCACCATGACAGAATGGCTCAGCCCTTACATCTGACCTACTCATCAGAATGGCTATGAATCTCAGCACTCATATCTAACATGGAAGGAACTGAATCCTCTCACCATGATAGAATGGCTCAACCCTTAAATCTGACCTGCTCATCAGAATGGATTTGGACCTTAACACTCATATCTGACATGGAAGGATCTAAATCCTCTCACCATGATAGAATGGATCAGCCCTTACACTTGACCTACTCATCAGAATGGCTTTAGGAGTCATCACTTTCCCTTGGAGGAAACCTCGATCTGGAGAACACCAGGCTTCCCCTTGAAGTACTCGAACCTCACTCTGGCCAATGGCTTCGTCAACACATCAACTATCTGTTCCTCTATCGCAACATACTAGAGCTTCACTGCTCCTCTCTACACCATATCCCTGATATAGTGATACTTGATCTTGATGTGCTTCGACTTGTCATGGAACACTGGATTCTCTGACAACTTCACGCAACTCTGGTTGTCACAACATATACAAGTAGCATCCATCTGGATATCAAATTAATCAGACAGTAGCTTCCTTAGCCATACTGCCTCATAACTAGCTGAACAGGCTGCGACATACTCTGCTTCAGTTGTACTCAGTGCCACACAGGATTTCTTCCTGCTAAACCAAGAGATCACACCTGATCCCATACTGAAGAAACACCCTGAAGTGCTCTTCCTATCGATGGCACTACCTACCCAATCTGAATAAACATAACCCTCCATGTTAATCTTTTGATTCGCATCGTACTTGAGCCCATAATCAATTGTACCCATCAGGTACCTCAGAATATGCTTTGCAGCAATCAAGTGAACATTTTTCGGATCTGTCAAGAACTAGCTCAAGGTTTTCACATCAAAGCAAATGTCTGGTCTCATGTTCGTCAGGTACATCAATGATCCAATCATTTGATGATACATCGTAGCATCAACCGACTCCGATGAAGCATCACTCAATAGCTTCAAGTTTGATGCCATAGGTGTGGCCATAGTCTTGCAGTCCATCATCCCAAACCTCTTTAGGATCTCTACTGCATACTTCCCTTGTCCAAGGAAGATTCCATCCGCACTCTGCCATACCTCCATACTTAGAAAATAATGCATCATACCCAAGTCCTTTATCTCAAACTCGGCAGCAAGCTTTCTCTTCGTATCAGTAATCAACCCATCCATACCTGTCACAAATAGATCATCTACATATGGTAGAAGCATCACTGGGTTGCCATATTCAACCTTGTAGCAAAGGTTGGAATTTGCTTTACTCTTGGTAAAGCCCAAACTGGATAGAAAACTATAAATTCTACTGTACCATGTCCAGAGTGCCTGTTTCAAACCCTACAGGGCTTTCTTCAATCTGCATACATGAGACTCCCTATCATGTGTCTCAAAACCTAGTGGTTGTTATACATACACTTCCTCTTCCACTACACCATTTAAGAAATCAGTCTTGACATCCATCTGGTGTATCTTCCATTTCATCACTACAGCCAGAGAAAGTACTGATCTGATGGAGGTGTATCTGGCAATAGGTGCAAAGGTTTCTTCATAGTCTATTCCCTCTTTCTGAGAGAAATCCTGAGCTACAAATATTGCCTTATATTTTTCAACGCTACCATCTGCAGCATGTTTGATCTTGTAGATCCATTTGGAAGTTACAACTGAGTTCCCATCTGGTCTTGGGACAACATCCCAAACATCATTCTTCATGATCGATTAATACTCTTCGATCATAGCATCCTTCCATTCTTTCTGTTCTACCTCTTCTTCATAACTGGAAGGTTCTTTATCAATGAAATCACATAGTAAAGCTACATACCCAGAACAGGATTTGGTCCTCTTTCTTTCTCTATGATTCTCTTCTGGAGCCCCATATCTTTTCGCACCTTGGATAAGTTCTCATACCCAAGTAGGTTTCCTCTTATGAGGATTCTTCTCCAGAGGTGGATCTACAGGTCTTTGTGGTTCTTCAAATTCTTGATCTTCTTCTTGAGTTTCTTCATTCATGGTTGTATCATGAATTCTGGGTGCTTCTGCTTCTTCAGGTTCTTCAGCAGGTCTCTTTCTAGATTTGTTGTAAGCCGTGTCTTCATCAAATTTCACATCCCTGCTGATGTCAATCTTCTTGTATCCTGGGAAATATATTCTGTAAGCCTTCGAGCTTTCAGAGTATCCCACAAATATACCCTTCTTTCCTGAGGGATCTAATTTAGTCCTCTTCTCTTTTGGAATGTGGATGTACACAAGACAGCCGAATATTATGAGATGGCTGACTTCTAGTTTCTTGCCGGTGAAGACTTCTTTGAGAGTCTTCTTCTCCAGTACTCTATGTGGAGTACAGTTCTGTACATACACCGTTGTTTTGGAAGCTTCCACCCAAAGATGCATAGGAAGGTCTTGATCATGCAGCATTGCTTTTGCAACTTCCATGATATTTTTGTTCTTCCATTCCGCAATCCCATTCTGTTGTGGATTATAAGGAGTGGACAACTCCCTCTTAATCCCTGATTCTTTGCATAGCTCTTTGAATTCATTTGAAGTGAATTCTCTGCCATTATCTGATCAAATGGTCTTGATCTTCTTTTTAGTATGGTTCTCGATCAAGGCTTTGAATTCCTTGAACTTACTAAATACTTCACCTTTGTTCTTCATGAAGTAAACCCATGTCTTCCTAGAAAAGTCATCAATAAAAGAAACATAATATGCATACCCACTTAGAGAGTTTGATGACATAGGACCGCATACATCAGAGTGGATGATTTCCAAGATTCCTTTTGCTTTGCTTTCGCTTCTTGGAAATGTCTTCTTTGTATTCTTTCCTTTCGCCCATCCTTTGTATACCCCATCATGTTTTGCTTGGATTTCTGGAAGACCTTCGACAGCTTTGCTTGCAATAGGTAGTGCTCTGTAATGCACATGTGCAAGCCTTCTATGCCAAAGTTCACTTGGCTCTACTGTGTCATGGACCAAGGCTTGTTTTGGATGGCCCTTCAATTTGTACAATCCTCCTTCTTGTTCTCCAATCACTACCACATCATCGATAGTCTTTCCTTTTGGCCACATGATGACTTTACCATCTATGAATGAAGCCCACATTCCTTTTGCATCTAATGCTGAGATGGAGAGACGGTTCTTCTTGAGTCATGGCACAAAAAATACTTCTTTCATTGTTAGATATTTTCCAGAGTCTAATTTATAGGAAGATTCCCCACTACCTTTTATTGGATATTGGTAGTCATCTCCTAGCTTTACCTTGTGAGGTGATTCATGTTCTAGCAGTCTCACAAAATATTCCTTGAATCCAATCATATGTTTGGAAGCCCCACTGTCTATAAGCCAATCATCACTTCCATGAGTAATGTTACCTGTGAGAGTGGATATCAGAACATATTCATCCTCGCTTGAAGAATATTCACTTTCATATCTGGATCTCTTCCTGGATGGTTCATCATCCTCTACAGCATGAGCATGATGTCTTCTTTTGTTGCTCCTCTTCATTATCTTCTGTTTCTTAGGAAAATTCCTTGCATAGTGTCCTGCTTCATCACATGTATAGCATATGATCCTAGATAAATCTTTTCTAGTGTTATCTTTGTGAGAGTGCTTACCTTTGGAGCTATGAGGTCTTCTTTTGTTTGACTTGGAGTGTACCGTGAGAGCTTGGTCTTCACTTCCCATCTTCTCTTCTTAAGCTGCTATCTGATCTTCTTCTTGAGATCACTCTTCCCATAGTCTGCTGAACTTGACTAACTTCTTTCTAGCATAGATTCTTAGATGAAAGAATCCCATGACCTAGGAAGGCCATTCAATGTAGTCATTACAATCTCTACATTTTCCACTTCTTCATCAACTGCTTCTAGTTGCTCTTTGATCTGAGAAACTATTGTGAAGTAAGACCGGATTGTTTCTGCATTCTAAATCTTCACATTCTTCAGTTGGTTTCTCAGGGTCATCTTTCAGTTGATGTTCTTCCCTTCAAACAATTTGGTTAGGGCATCAAACATAGCTTTAGGTGTCTTGAGAGAGGACACCTGTGGGATAAGGCGATCCTTGATAGAATCAGCAATGATCCTCTTTGCCATAACCATCTTCTTCTCATGTAAGGCCTTTGCCTCATCTCCCTCTAGAACTGGAACCTCCTCATGGATGTAGGAGTCTAACTGATTTTATTCCAGGACCAGGGAGATCCTATACTTCCAAGCTCAGAAGTTATCAGCTCCCTCAAGATTGGTATGATGAGACATCTTAATTGAGAACCTCAAATGGAAATACAAAATATTTTAGATCTTACCAGGTTCGAGATGTCGAATCTGAAACTTGAGCTGAAATCCTGTAGAGCTGGTTCAGGAGCAAATTAGGGTTTTCCTTTTCCGAAGTTTTGTCTACCCAAATGCCTTGAAATTTGTCCGTAACTTCGATTTTGGGGAGGATATCAATCCAGGCCTGGGCTCACTGAAAAATTCTTCTTCTATGAAAATCCTTTATTTCCGACAGCAGTGACAGGTCCAAAACTGAAAAACCTAAGAATTGGATTCTGCTTCGACAGAAAGATGCGCCCTAAGGAGGAGAGTTATTCCACCTTACTTTTGCATAAAATCTATGGAGGAAGATCTACAAACTAGGAAGCCCTAGTTCCTGTAGCTGCACAGTGTCTTCTTCTCAGGTTAGCTCTGATTCCATGTTAGTTTTTCAACATTTAAGCTAGCATTATGTTAGGATCTTTATTGAGAGAATAACAAGTACAACAATCAAACACAAGAGACAATGAACACAGTGTTTTTCATTGGGGAAACCATAAATGGAGAAAACCCCGCAACTTCCTTAGAGATAGAATCAACATAAGATGTAAAACCCCAAAACAGTAAGATGCACTCCCGACAGAAGTAATCTTCTTCTTGTCTAGCCCCAGTGTCTTCTCCTTCCTCAACTATGCGCTACACTTGAGTGTGTGAGTGATGTGTGCTAAATAGAGACCCCAGCTCTCTATTCATACTAATCTCAACATGACTAAAACCCTACTAGGGCCGACCTCTACTAGGAGAGTCTAATAACCCTAGTGCCCCGAAACTGCAGGGACTTTAACCCTTAGACAATCGGAGGGTTACCCACTATGACTTGACATGACTTGTTTACATTATTGATTCTCCTGATCGGAACATCGGGGCATGACAACATGACTCAATTACATAATAGATACATCCTGGAATAAACATCGGGTTACAATACATAAGACACATAGATGAATACATTCTGAAGTTACAAATACATCAACACCCCAATCACCTCAATATTCTCACCCACACCTCTCTAGGACTCATTAATGAACCAACACACCTCACTAACGTTCACATGAGTATTCATGACTGTTTGGGTTGAGTTGGGTCTCCATTGGTCCACCTAGGGGGGATTGAGGTCATTTCTCACCTTGACACATGTACAACTCCAATTGGCTTCCAGAGCCACTCAAATTTGTCCAACTTATTATAAATGATGTATGATAATAATATGACAAGTAATCAACACCTTTCACATGTGTTGTTCCAGTTATTTTCTGTCTCTTTGTTTTCTCTTGCATCTTTTGTCAAACACTTTGATGGTGAAATTGTTCTAGCTCCTAGATATAGTTTGAGATGGAATTCTCACACCAGGATATTATCCTCTAGAATAGTGGGTTCTTCTCCACTCTCTATTCTTTATAGGTGGTCTGGTCCCAATTTTAATTAGCCTGGTTTGACAATTATCTCAAAGTCAAATTCTTGGAAGAGGATAAGACACCGATAGATCTCCCCCCCCCCACTATCTTGTTAACCAAATATTTCAATGCAGAATGATTAGTGTACATTTTAAAATATCACCCCAGCAAGTAATGTCTAAATTTTTGCAATGCATAGACGATTCCAAGTCCTTCTCTCTTTGTTGTAGTGTAATTATTTTCTACAATTGACAACTTCCTGCTAGAAAAAGAAAATGCGTCGACATGAACATGGAATTATTTTTTCCAATCCATAAATATAAGTATGGGTGCAACGGCCATCTTGCTTTTCAACTTATCCAGACTCTCTTGGCATTCATCTGTCCACTGAAACTTAGTATATTTTTTCAACAATTTATCCATCGAGGCAGTCACTTGTGCATATCCTTTTATGAACTTTATGTAATATCCTGTATGTCCTAGTGTTGCTCTTAATTGCTTAACTGTGGTAGGTGGTGGTAAATCTAGGATGATGGTGATTTTAGTTGGATCAACCAAAATCCCATCATGACAAACCACGTGGCCTAGCAGATCCCCAAAAGGTGCACAAAAAATACATTTCCTTAAATTGAGGGAAATTTGGTACTAGCGATATCGTTCCAACATCATTCTAAGACTCTCTATGTGATATTTTATAAGACCAAAAACTGTCCAATCATCAAAAAAGACTTCAAGAAATTTGTGTATATAATCTTTAAAGGTAGCAACTACAATTCTAGAAGAGATTGCATGCGCATTCTTGAGTCCAAAGGGCATTACTATGTACCGGTAGCATCCCCATATCATTGCAAAGGTGGTCTTGTATCGATCCTCTTCTACAATTATGACCTGATGGTAGCCCGAGAAGTCATCTGTGAATGAATACATTTCTTGTCCTCCAACATACTCGAATACCTCATCCGTGAATGGAGTCGAAAATGGATCGTGCAAGCAAGCATTGTTTAATTTTTTGAGATCAACACAAATTTTGAATTCCCCTAAAGTCTTCTTGTCTTGTACCATGATTGGGCTGATCCATTCTAATTCCTCAACTGGTTCTATTATGTCTGCTTCTAGCCTTTTGGTCAAGTTCTACTTTAACTTTCTCCTTGTAATGCGGGTTCAGTCTGTACGGTCATTGTTTGACCGGTTTTACATCAGGCCTCAAGGGTATCTTCATTTCACCAAGGTATCCAACTATGGCCCTGAAACTCATGTAATAAGTGAGTGATATTTCCCACAGTCTCATCATCCCAATAATCTCCAATATTAGAAAACATCAGGTTTTCATTCAAGCCAATATTTGCTTTTTTAATATTGAGTAGTTTTAGGATCTTGTCGGTGGTTATAGAAGCTCCCTCTACTGTCTGTATACCTTATAAATCAGGTGTATTTATCTCAAATGTGTCACTTCCCCTCCTCTCGTATCAACGCAGAGGACACGACTAACACAGTTGAATATATCATTTAACAGGGATCTAAGCCCCATGAACATAAAACATGGAATCTATAGTGGAAGTAAACACATTCAAGCATTCACATGTTCATCATATTTCGTTAAATATAAATGCAGGTATTAACACAAGAGAGACTTATCTTGGAAGAAGAATCTTGTTCTGCAACTAGTTATGTCACTGCAACGTTCCACCCAACCATAAGCTAGTGTGCTCATCAATCTCTCAGTAGCACTGCCACCCTCGATCTGGGCATGATTCCCACTAGGAATAAGGGAACACTAGAAGACTCACACATAGCCAAGGATATAACAAAATTCATCCAAGCCAAACACAGTTGGGTTTATCAGGTTGTTAAGGAGTTGGAAAGGCTGACTGCTAAGCTAGTGAGCTCAACCACGGAGCTATGGACACATGCACCAGATCTATCCTGGATTCTAAAAAATATACACACCCAACAAAAGGAAGCATCCCCTTCTCTTCTACATAGTCCCGTACGATATTCCTTCCATTTCGGTGCTATTCAGGGTGTGCAAAGAAGGAAACCAACCCCTCTAGATCTATCTGTGAGGTTCCTTCTTACACTAGGTTTATCAAGCTAGTTCAGACTCCATTTCCCCTCCCAAACCAGTTCAGAACAAACAAAATATGTGTACACAGTAATTATAGTTCTAGGATTGAAGGAAAACATCATGGAAATTGTGTAAACATCCCTGGGGACCTAAAATTGATTTCACCAACGCTCTTGGCTTCACCTAGTTAAAAAAACGGCTCAGCAACTGCCCAGAAATCATGGTTCCTTCTTCAATATACTATGCATTTCCAAAACGATCCTCTAGCCATGTAAGGATGGAAACAAACTCCAAAAACATGTAGGGGAAGATGGAGGATGGACGACTGAGGAGAAAATCAGCCGCATGTGCCTGCGTGAGGAAAATCAGTTTCCTGAGTGCATGAAGAGTTTTGTATCTGCCTCCGTGAGTGCCTGTAGTTTCTCCCTCAATGTGAGGATAATTAATGAATACTCTCCCCTTGGGAATGCATGTGGTCAAAGGCTAACGGACTTGCCCAGAATTGACGGCTTCCCATACCTCCCAATCCCCAAGGCAATAACTGCCCCAACTAACTCCTTGGAGAATTAAGTGGCTGGTGAATAAGAAAAGAAAGGTGGTTGACAGCTTGATGGGTTCTCCCTTTTAAACTTGGCTGAACATTATTGGCTCAAGGTTTGAATATTCTCCCCCTCCTTATCCTTAGGAAATCATTCCCCATCTCATTAATTGTTGCATTGACATAGCTGGTTGTGGGTATTTTAATTAAACTGTTGTTATCAAGCATTCTCAATCAGTGCAGACACTATTTGTTCCTATGCACTGTAATTCACAAGCATAGAACAAAAAGACACAACAACATATCCTTCACTTAAATAATCAAATTAAATAACATGAAACACAATATACCTCAGCCCTAGATCTCTTTGTCTTTTCTTCAAAAGCTCCTTGCAACAGTTCAGCACCTGTAAAACAGATCAAAACACAAACAAACAAGATGAGAGCATCATGATAGATTGATTATTTATATCAGTGATCAAGGAGTCTAATGATATCTAATTAATATCAATACATCAAATATAGGAAAGGGGAATGTCTTTGTATTAATTATGAAAGAGATAGAAGTACAACCAAAAATCCTTGATGTCGATGGCTTCGATCTCTACAAGAACATCTACAGCCCTCTATGACTATGAAGATCTCTCCACACATAAGCTATCTCTACTTTTCCTCTAACTTAGACTTCAATCCAACAACATAAGGGTACTTTTCTTGGCCTCCTTCACTCACATCATGAAGGCTTCATTTATAGGCACAAAACCATGAGATTGACTTAGGGGAATGGATAGAATGTGATCCCTACAGGTGAGGGAAGCGAATTCCATCTCTCCCAAGCATGTAGGAACTGAATCCATGATGGATTCCACATGGAATCTTCCAGAAACTTCTTTTTTCCTATTTTTTGACCATCGGTGCTCTTGGTAGAAAGGACAAGTGCGTCGACCTAGGGTTTTATCAAAATAAAAGGGAAACGATGCTCTTTAATCCACTGTGAGAAGCACCATCGACGCTCTGTGTAAAAAGAGGAAAGGCATTAACCCTTTAAGATATGGGAAAAAGACATCCAAGTTATCTCAGGTTAGGTTTCTCAGAAGGTAAATGATAAATGAGGAGCTTCCAAAAGGATAATAGGTAGTGTGGAATTTCTAGGTGAAACGGAATGGCCCCAAAGTATGAAGCTAGAAGGAAGTGATAGGTGAAATAGTTTGCAAGATATCCGTATGGCATAGAGGTAATGAGAGATAATATCATAACTGACATAAGACCAATAACTGACTCCATCCAAACCAATCATAGCTGCGGACCAATACACTGCAGATCTATGATGATGACTATGTCATGGCTACCAAAAAATACAGTGTAGATCCATGAATAACTGATATAGGAGGTAGGACATAGCTACATAAAATACAAAGTAGATCTATGTCACCTGTCCTCAAATATTGAACACAACCACCAAAACATACAATGTGGATCTGTGTCAATACTTTCAATGATCTCCAAATGCAACCTGAGTATAGGAAGATATAATGGTGAGTCCTATCAACCCAGGGTCTTCATTATGATCCCCAAATGATATAATTCTAACCATGTGAATAAATGTCTTGACGTTGAACATGGCAGAAACTATTTGATTACCAGTCATTGATGAAAACTATTAACAAGTGCGAGAAAGATCACCATTAATGTCTATGATTCCCAAGATATCTAAGTACATTCTCCCAAGTGTGAATAGATGTTTTGAAGTCAAACACTTGATAGAATCTCTCAATCAGATGTCATTTATGAAAACCTACTGTTGAAAGCAAGGAAACCTGACATTGAGGCATGCAAGCTTCAAGGTACTTGACTAGGTTTCTAGGTCTAATTCTAGGATAATGAGCTGAATTCGACAGGAATAGACTTGTTACAGGAGGGCCATATTGATTCCCACATCAGTGACATGAAACAAGGAACAAAACTTGATTTGGAGTGATGAAACCGACTCAGACATGACTGAATTTAGGGATAGATAAAGTTACTAATGAGTTATTTTCTGGAGAGACGTCCTTTGAACAATTTGAGGCATGACAAATGACTTGGCAGCATTGACTTGACGAGACCAAAACCAGGTGTAATGCAAGGAATATGACGAAGAATTATTTGAATTGACTCAAAGGAGTTAGGTGACTCACAAAAGTGGATCGACTCAGAGACAAGCTGAATACCCAACTATTCAGATATGAAAATGCATATAGGTGCCATGTTCAAAGGTGGACTGTAGACTGGACTGCCATAAATACAAATGAAAACCATTCCCCTTTTCTTTAATTTCTCCATCCTGAAATATGAGTTCCTCTTTTCATTTTTACGAGTTCAAAGAGGGTAACAAACATTCATTGTAGCTCATCAAGTGATGAGTCCATTCTCACATGTTTTACAAACCTGAGAAAGGAGGGGTTCGTTCCCAGATAGGGTCTTTCATCGTTTTGTTTTACGAGTCCGACGAAAGAAAAATCATTTGTCATTTCATGTTTAGAGAGTCTGAAATGACTAAGAAGACTCCAAAAAGTCCTTTTTCGTAAATAAGCGTAGCCAGTCTTAAAAAGAGATAGACTACCCCCGACTAGTCGACCTTTCTGATTCTTTTACAAGCATGAACGTAACAAGTTCGCTTGGCAATCTTTTTGTGTTTTAAGGAGACTAAAAAGAGCTTAAATATAACTCCGTGATGGGGTTCCTTTTTCATAATCCACTTTTAACGAGTCTGAAAAAGTGAAAAAGTATACTCAACACTCTTTTATTGGGGTTTTAACGAGCATGTGAAAAGTGTTTAAAGACGCTCGGTACCTTTTCATTTCAATTCCAAGCTTGAAAAAGACTAAAATAGCTTATATCATAGCCATAACTCAATTTTGCCTTGAAAAACTCCAAAAATCACATTAAAAGCCAACTTACAAAAACTATAGAAAATAAAAAGTAAAAACCCACTTTTAATGAAATAATTTGGACTTCAAATTAAATAAATTATAGAAAACTTTTGAAAATTCTCAAATTATCTATAACTAAAAAGGCATGGTAAGAATTCTTTACCATTGTGAAATTTTGGTGGTTGGAGTGAGAGTGAGGAGCTTCTATTAGTGCTTTGGCAAGTGTCCTTCATCCATTTGTTCCTTCAATCTTGCTTGGAAGAGGTAAGGATATTGAATTTTCCAATATTTTGTTCAAAAAATGGTTTTTTGTTTCTCTTTCCATTGTTTAACTTATGCCCAAAAAAAAAAAATTTACCTTGTTTTAAATCCAAAGCAAATGGTAAATTAGGAAATTTTGTTTGATAGGAGGACTTCGACCATCCTAGAAGGGTTATAGACCATATTGGGGCAAAAAATCCAAGCCGTCAGGCCTTTTTGTGCTCAGGAAGAGCACGCGACAACGCTTTGTCAGGCTGGGACAGAGGCGCCGCAAGTGCTCTGTCCCTAGCCAACATGAGTGTTTTCCACCAGCACTCTGCATGCCAAAATGGTAAGAGCCATAGGGGCTCTGTGGGAAAAACCAACAGGTGCTGTAGTCACTTAATGTGGAAAAATAAAACCCTAACCGAGCAAAAATCAAACCTTTACCCTTTACATTATTTAATTTCATCATTTAAATGATTTTTCTTTATCAAGCATGATGTGGTTTTTAACATGAATGTTGTGTGTTGCAGGTGCAACACAATATTGGCATCATGGTAATTTGGAAAGAGAGGGAACGTGAAGTTCCAAACTTCTAGGCTGTCAGTGATCGAGCCACCATGGAGGCTCTACGGAATTGAGGGCTCCTAAAGTACTTTCAGGTACCAGGTATGAAATCCTATGTCCATCTACTGGAGTATATCATAGGGATGAGGGATATTGAACAGCGGCATTTTGTGGTGGGGATCCACACCCTATCCATAGATATTTAGGACATATATTTTCTAACTGGATTATCCAGGAAAGGAAATCTAGTAGTTTTATCTGGGGCACAGAGAGGAGAAACCTCTTTAGATGACTTGATCGACCAGTGTTGTGCACTAGGTACGGAGTCCCAGTCTGGGAAGCTATGTATCCAGTACATAGTGGATCGTCCTTTGAGGATAGTGGTATTTACGATCAGGAAGGTTGCAGGAACTAGGTCTTCCCACCTTACCACTAGATCACATATGTTATATGCTTTGCTGTGCATGGAGCCCACTATCTTCAACTAGTGTGAAGGCATGTTGATATGTCTAAAAGATCACCTCAACAAATGCAAGAGAGTAACACTAAAGCAGTTTGGCTATGGAGCTGTGATAGTTTCTTTTATTTTATAGCGGGTGCCCCATATGAGACCATGAGTGACCATTAGCAGGCTTGACCCTAAGGATCCCAGGATGCTTGCATGGGTTATGGTCATTCCCCATCATGGTAGTGGGGGACCAAAAGTCAGTTACGGATATGGGTTCTTTCGCTGGTTGAGAAACTATTTACTCATGATTGAGGACTATGCCTACGAGGGAGAAAATTTTCGTGATGACCTGGAGCTTGCATTGCCCGACTATGCATATTATGTTTCTTTTATTGATGACTTTAACCCTCCAATTTTCTAAGGGTTAAATTCCCTGCAGTTCCAAGGCACTAGGGTTATTAGACTCTCCAAGTAGAGGTCGGCCCTAGTAGGGTTTTAGTCATGTTGGGATTAGTATAAATAGAGAGTTGGAGTCTCTATTTAGTACACATCACTCACACACTCAAGTGTAGCACATCGTTGAGGAAGGAGAAGACACTGGAGCTAGATAAGAAGAAGATTACTACTATCGGGAGTGCATCTTACTTTTTTGGGGTTTTACATCTTGTGCTAATTCTATCTCTGGGGAAGTTGCGGGATTTTATCCATTTCTGGTTTCCCCGATGAAAAACACTATGTTCATTGTCTCTTGTGTTTGATTTTTGTACTTGTTATTCTCTCAGTAAAGATCCTAACATAATGCTAGCTTGATTGTTGAAAAACTAACATGGTATCAGAGCTAACTTGAGAAGAAGACACTGTGCAGCTGCAAGAACTAGGTCTTCCTAGTTTGTGGATCTTCCTCCACAGATTTTTAGCAAAAGTAAGGTGGAAGAATTCTCCTCCTTAGGGTGCATCTTTCTGTCGAAGCAGAATCCAATTCTGAGGTTTTTCAGTTTTGGACCTGTCACTACTGTCAGAAATTAGGGCTTTTCATAAACCAGAAGATGACTCCGAGAAACCAACTGAAGAATGTGAAGATTCAGAATGCAAAAAAAATCTAGTCTTACTTCACAAGAGTTTCTCAGATCAAATAAAAACTAGAAGGAATTGATGAAGAAGTGGAAAATGTAGAGATTGTGATGACTACCTTGAATGGCCTTCCTAGGTCATGGGATTCTTTCATCCAAGGAATTTGTGGTAGAAATAATTTGGTCAAGTTCAGCAGACTATGGGAAGAGTTCTCTCAAGAAGAAGCTCGGATGGCAGCTTGAGAAGAGAAGATGGGAAGTGAAGATCAAGCTCTCATGGTACACTCCAAGTCTCACTCCAAGTCAACCAAAAGAAGATCTCATAGCTCCAGAGGTAAGCACTCTCGCAAAGATAACACTAGAAAAGATTTATCTAGGATCATATGTTATACATGTGATGAAGCAGGACACTATGTAAGGAATTGTCCTAAGAAACAAAAACTAATGAAGAGGAGCAACAAAAGAAGACATCATGCTCATGCTGCAGAGGAGGATGATGAATCATCCAGGAAGAGATCCAGATATGAAAGTAAATATTCTTCAAGCGAGGATGAATATGTTCTGATCTCTGCTCTCACAGGTAACATTACTCATGGAAGTGATGATTGGCTTATAGACAATGGGGCTTCCAAACATATGACTAGATTCAAGGTATCCTTTGTGAGACTGTCAGAACATGAATCACCTCACAAGGAATCAAGATGAACCTTCTCTCCATATCAGCATTAGATGCAAAAGGAATGTGGGTTGCATTCATAGATGGTCAAGTCATCATGTGGCCAAAAGGAAAGACTATCAATGATGCGGTAGTGATTCGAGAACAAGAAGGAGGATTATACAAATTGAAGGGCCGTCCAGAACAAGCCTTGGTCCATGAAACAGTAGAGCCAAGTGAACTTTGGCATAGAAGGCTTGCACATGTGCATTACAGAGAACTACCTATTGCAAGCAAAGTTGTCGAAGGTCTTCCAGAAATCCAAGAAAAACATGATGGGTTCTGCAAAGGATGTGTGAATGGAAAGAATACAGAGAATACATTTCCAAGCAGTGAAATCAAAGCAAAAGGAATCTTGGAAATCATCCACTTCGATGTATGCGGTCCTATGTCATCAAACTCTCTAAGCGAGTATGCATATTATGTTTCTTTTATTGATGACTTTTCTAGGAAGACATGGGTTTACTTCATGAACAACAAAGACGAAGTATTCAGTCAGTTCAAGGAATTCAAAGCCTTGATCGAAAATCATACTGAAAAGAAGATCAAGACCTTTCGATCAGATAATGGCGGAGAATTCACTTCAAATGAAATCAAAGAGCTATGCAAAGAATCAGGGATTAAGAGGGAGTTGTCCACTCCTTACAATCCACAACAGAATGGGATTATGAAACAGAAGAATAGAACTATCATGGAAGCTGCAAAAGAAATGCTTCATGATCAAGACCTTCCTATGAATCTTTGGGAGGAAGCTGCCAGAACAACGGTGTATGTACAGAACCGTAATCCACATAGACTACTCAAGAACAAGACTCTTGAAGAAGTCTTCTTCGGCAAGAAACCAAAAGTCAGGCATCTCAGAATATTCGGCTGTCCTGTGTACATCCACATTCCAAAAGAGAAGAGGACTAAATTAGATCCTTCATGAAAGAAGGGTATATTTGTGGGATACTCTGAAAGCTCGAAGGCTTACAAAATATATTTCCCAGGATACAAGAAGATTGACATTAGTAGGGATGTGACATTTGATGAAGACACAACTTACAACAAATCCAGAAAGAGACCTGCTGAAGAACCTGAAGAAGCAGAAGCACCCAGAATTCATGATACAACCATGAATGAAGAAACTCAAGAAGAAGATCGAGAATTTGAAGAACCACAAAGACCTGTAGATCCACCTCTAGAGAAGAATCCTCATAAGAGGAAACTTGCTTGGGTACGAGAAATTATCCAAGGTGTGGAAAGATATGGGGCTCCAGAAGAGAATCACAGAGAAAGAAAGAGGACCAGATCCTACTCTGGGTATGTAGCTTTACTATGTGATTTCATTGATAAAGAACCTTCCAGTTATGAAGAAGTGGCAGAACGGAAAGAATGGAAGGATGCTATGATCGAAGAATACCAATTGATCATGAAGAATGATGTTTGGGATGTTGTCCCAAGACCAGACGGGAAATCAGTTGTAACTTCCAAATGGATCTACAAGATCAAACATGCTGCAGATGATAGCATTGAAAAATATAAGGCAAGATTTGTAGCTAGGGGTTTCTCTCAGAAAGAGGGAATAGATTATGAAGAAACCTTTGCACCTGTAGCCAGATACACTTCCATCAGGTCAGTACTTGCTCTAGCTGCAGTGATGAAATGGAAGATACACCAAATGGATGTCAAGACCGCTTTCTTGAATGGTGTAGTGGAAGAGGAAGTGTATGTAGAACAACCACTCAGTTTTGAGACACATGACATGGATTATCATGTGTGCATATTGAAGAAAGCCCTGTATAGTTTGAAATAGGCACCCAGGACATGGTACGACAGAATTGATAGCTTTCTATCCAGTTTGGGCTTTACCAAGAGTAAAGCAGATTCCAACCTTTACTACAAGGTTGAAGATGGCAACCCAATGATGCTTCTACTATATGTAGATGATCTATTTGTGACAGGTATGGATGGGTTGATTACTGATACAAAGAGAAATCTTGCTGCCGAGTTCGAGATGAAGGACTTGGGTATGATGCATTATTTTCTAGGTATGGAGGTGTAGCAGAGTGCGGATGGAATCTTCCTTGGACAAGGGAAGTATGCAGTAGAGATCCTGAAGAGGTTTGGGATGATGGATTGCAAGACTATGGTCATACCTATGGCATCGAACCTAAAGCTATTGAGTGATGCTTCATTAGAGACGGTTGATGCTACGATGTATCATCAGATGATTGGGTCTTTGATGTACCTGACGAACACGATACTAGACATTTGCTTTGCTGTGAACACCTTGAGCCAGTTCTTGACAAATCCAAGAAATGTTCACTTGATTACTGCAAATCATATTCTGAGGTACCTAAGGGGTACAGTTGATTATGGGCTCAAGTACGATGTGAATCAGAAGATTAACCTGGAAGGTTATGTTGATTCAGATTGGGCAGGCAGTTCCAACGATAGGAAGAGCACTTCAGGGTGTTGCTTTAGTATGGGATCAGGTGTGATCTCTTGGTTTAGCATGAAGCAATCCTATGTGGCACTGAGTACAGCTGAAGCAGAGTATGTCACAGCTTGTTCAGCTATTTGTGAGGCAGTATGGCTACGGAAGATACTGTCTGATTTATTTGATCTCCAGATGGATGATACTTGTATACATTGTGACAACCAGAGTTGCATGAAGTTGTCAAAGAATCCAGTGTTCCATGACAAGTCGAAGCATATCGAGATCAAATATCACTATATCAGGGATATCGTGCAGAGGGGAGCAGTAAAGCTCCAGTATGTTGCGACGAAGTTATAGATAGCTGATGTGTTGAAAAAGCCATTGGCCAGAGTGAAGTTCGAGTACTTCAGGGAGAAGCTTGGTGTTCTCCAAATCGAGGTTTCCTCCAAGGGAAAGTGATGAGTCCCAAAGCCATTCTGACGAGCAAGTCAGATGTAAGGGCTGAGCCATTCTATCATGGTGAGAGGATTCAGCTCCTTCCATGTCAGATATGAGTGCTGAGATCCAAAGCCATTCTGACGAGTAGGTCATATGTAAGGGCTAAGCCATTCTGTCATGGTGAGAGGATTCAATTCCTTCCATGTCAGATATGAGTGCTGAGATCCAAATCCATTCTGACGAGCAGGTCAGATGTAAGGGCTGAGCCATTCTGTCTTGGTAAGAGGATTTAGTTCCCTCCATGTCAGATATGAGTGCTCAGATTCATAGCTATTCTGACGAGCAGGTTAGATGTAAGGGCTGATCCATTCTGTCATGGTGAGAGGATTCAGTTCCTTCCATGTCAGATATGAGTGCTAGCCATTCTGTCGAGTAGGACAGATGTAAGGGCAACTACCACTCTTCGGGAAAGTGGAGGCACCTAGTCCGTTACTAGGTAGCTCAGTCTGGGACTGGGGGCCTTTCTGATGAGGGTGGAGGATTTGGTTCCTTCCAGGTCAGATGTGAGTGCAGGCCATTCTGGCAAGGGTGTAGGACTTGTTTCCTACTAGGCCAGATATAAGGGAAACTACCATTCTCCAGGAGAATGGAGGCACCTGGTCCGTTACCAGGTAGCTCAGTCTGGGACTGGGGGCCTTTCTGGCGAGGGTGGAGGATTTAGTTCCTTACAGATCAAATGTGAGTGTAAGCCTTTCTGGCGAGGGTGGGGGACTTGTTTCCTTCCAGGTCAGATATAAGTGCTGAATCCTTTTCATAGATGATAGTGATGTCCTATCATGTTGGTGAATGTGAGTGTTGGGCCTTTCTGATGTGATTATAGGTTTCTACATGATCATATGTGAGTGTTGGTCTTGCCTTTCTGATGAGTAGGTCAGATGTAAGTGCTAGGTGAAGACCTACATGATGGCTAAGCCTACAACCAGCATGAAAGAAGGATGGCTCTGTAGAACTTCCTACGACAAGATAGCACACATGATGATGACCAGATGAGATCCAGATCGAGCTATGATCTAGATCCAGTTATGATGACTCCGAGAGATCCATATCGAGTGATGATCCAAATCCAGCAGTGATGATCCAGATCGAGTGATGATCCAGATCCAGTAGTGATGATCCAGATCCATTCCAGTAGTGATGATCTAGATCCATTCCAGTGATGATGATCCAAATCAAGAGATGATCCAGATCTAGTGATGATGTCCCATGATGATCTAGATCAAGAGATGATCCAGATCCAGTGATGATGTCCCATGATGATCCAGATCGAGAGATGATCCAGATTCAAAAAATGAATATGACTTGAAGACTTAGAAGACTCGAGATGCAGATGACAAGATGATCCAGTTGATACAGAGAAGAAGACCAGTGCTAAAAATTGTGTCGAAAGAATACCTTCCTAGTTAAGACGGAGTGTTGATGTATTTGTAACTTCAGAATGTATTCATCTATGTATCTTATGTATTGTAACCCAATGTTTATTTCAGGATGTATCTATTATGTAATTGAGTCATGTTGTCATGCCCCGATGTTTCGATCGAGAGAATCAATAATGTAAACAAGTCATGTCAAGTCATAGTGGGTAACCCTCCGATTGTCTAAGGGTTAAAGTACCCCCAGTTCTGGGGCACTAGGGTTATTAGACTCTCCAAGTAGAGGTCGGCCCTAGTAGGGTTTTAGTCATGTCAGGATTAGTATAAATAGAGATTTGAAGTCTCTATTTAGTACACATCACTCACACACTCAAGTGTAGTGCATAGTTGAGGAAGGAGAAGACACTGGGGCTAGACAAGAATAAGATTACTGCTATCGGGAGTGCATCTTACTGTTTTGAGGTTTTACATCTTATGCTGATTCTATCTCTGAGGAAGTTGCGGGTTTTTCTCCATTTATGGTTTCCCCGATGAAAAACACCGTGTTCATTGTCTCTTGTGTTTGATTGTTGTACTTGTTATTCTCTCAGTAAATATCCTAACATAATGCTAGCTTGAATGTTGAAAAACTAACACGAGGTCCCTAGGCATTATTAGTGCCATACTACAGGCATCTATGGATGGTTCTCTAGGCTACTCCGCAGAGTGGCTCAAACTATAGCGTGTTATCATGAGTAGCACCAAGATGAGGATTAGTCTACTTTGATCTTCACTTTTTGTATATGTACTATTGAAAGCTTCGAAGCTTCATATTTTTTCCCTATGTATATGTGTATTCTGAAATTTTAACAGTCCTGAACTATGAGGGAACTGAAAGCTAGATGCTTCATCCAATTTTTGTATCTCGGTGCTAAAGTTTTTATATATATAATTTTTTTTTGATATTTACAGTTGTGCGTGCAAAAAATTTGATGTGTGAGATGATTATCTACTTATGAATTTACATATATGTTGTTTATGTTTTAAATGGACTCTTCAAATATGAGCAATGTACCAGTCTAAGACATAATTAGCTAGGGATTCTGCCATAGTGTTTAGATGTCTCGGAATGTGTTGATACGTAACCTACTCAAAATACCTTTCTAACAACCTAACTCTTTGGAATGTACAAAGAAGAAAGGGATTTTGGACGATTTAGACCCGATTAAGCTGTTGAACAACTAGTTCAGAGTCTAGGTAAACCCTAATCTCCCTTACATCATTATCTAGGGCTTCCGTCAAAAATCCAATCACGGCTTGGTATTCTGCCAGATTGTTGGTGGAGGGACCTAAAATAATACCCCTTGAACTCACCAGATCACTTGTAGGAGAGTATAGTACCCAGGCTATTGATGCAAGGTTAACTGTGTATTGATTAGCACCGTCAGCAAAACGAATGAAAGTAGTCATCTGTCCATAAAAAAAAATACATACATAAGTAGATTTTTATGGAAACACATTTAAAACCACACAAAAAACACACTTTTCAAACCTAAGACACACAACAAACTATAAACAATATTTACAAAGACCCTATGCTATATGATCTAGACATAGTATTTTTTGAGGTAGAGCCCATTTCAAGGCTCTCCCAAACATATCCCGTCGTAATCGACCAACTCATATGCCCCTTTCTCTAAAACACGACTAACAATATAAGGCCCATGCCACATAGACTCAAATTTTCCTGCCCCCAGCTTTTCATGCTTTTGGTCATAAGTCAAGACTAGGTCACCTTCATTGAAGGAACGGGGTTGGAAAGCCCTATCATATTGAACTTTCATTCATCATTTATGTGCCTCATTGGCTAAGGTGGCATCGCATCGAGTTTCATCAAGTTTGTTTAGATACAGGAATCTTTCTTCGTCTATAGTAGTGTCGGGTAATAGTTCTACAACAAGTTTTAAAGAGGGGATCTCACATTCTATCAGGAAGGTTTCTTCCAGTTTGCATACTAGTTGGAATGGCATATAACCGGTGGAAGTTTTGACAGTAGTCCTATAGGCTGAGAGTGCAAAGAATAGCTGCAAATGCCAGTTTGACTTGGCCTGCCCTACCATCCGCTAAATAATTGTTTTTGGTACTTTGTTTATAGCTTCAACCTGGCCATTCACATGAAGATAGTAAGGTGTAGAGTCATCATGATGAAACCTTAATTTGGTGCTTATCTCTGCCATCATTTTGTTTGAAAATGTGATCCGTGATCGGTCACGATGGCTCTAGGGATCACGGATCTAGAAATGATATGGTTGAATAAGAATAGTGGAGTTTTTTTCCCGTCTTCAACATATGTGGGCATAGCCTCAGCCCATTTTGTAAATTAGTCCACAGCCACAATTATGTATCCATGCCCCCTGACTAAGGTAGGTCTACAATGCACGAATTATATGCCCCATTTTGCAAAGGGGCCAACAGCTACAACAAGATGGAGCGAAGCTGGATGGGTGCCTTTATTTGTGGTGAACATTTGACATGGCAGGCATTTCTTGACTATTTCCATGCAATCTTTGAAAATAGAGGTCCAGAAATACCCTGCACGTAAGATTTTCTAGGTAGTATCCAACCCAAATAGGTGACAGCCACAAGCTCCAGCATGGCAATCATTTAAAACGATCTTAGCCTCCTCATGTGTAAGAAAACATCGTAATATGGAATCAATACCATGGTTGTATAGGGTATCATTCAGGATAAGATAGCTTTTGGCTTGGTGGCGAATGCAACGACGTTCATCGCGAGAAACAGTGGGATGATATCGTTAAGTTTGGAGATACAAAATGATGTCTCCATACCAAGGGTCAGTCATACTAATGAGAAACAATGATTCATCAAGTAATGAATCAATGGGCTCTGTATTCTCTGTAGTACGGGGAAGGTCACATATGAGCTCTACAAAAACAAGAGACTTCTTGGAAGTACTCTTCACAAACTCCAACTCAAATTCCTGGAGAATGACAATCCATCGTGAGTATTTTCCCCCAAGCACTTGACGTGTTAGTACGTAGTACATGGGGTTAGATTCAGCATAGACAGTGGCGGTGCAAAGCAAGATATAATGAAGGAAATTCTGGACCACAATGACCATGGCCAGAGCAAGTTTCTCCACATGTGAATATCGGGTTTCAGAGTCTAAGAGACTCTTGCTGGCATAGTATATCACATGTTCCTGATCGCGTTCATCTGTTTGGAAAAGGACCACGCCTATGGTAGACAAGGAAGTGGCCACATACAAGGAATAATCTTTAGTATAATTGGGTGGTTGCAACAATGGTGCATGGGTAAGTGCATGTTTGAGATTTTCAAATGCGCGTTGCATGAAATCATCCCAGACAAAGGGTGTATCCTTTTTAAGCAACCTCATGAAACTGTGTGTCCTTTCTATGTAATTGCAGATGAAACGACATAAAAATTTTGCCTTCCCTTGCAAACTCTAGAGTTTGGTTATGTTAGTTGGGGCAGGTAGGGCAAGAATAGCTTCAATATTCAAGGGATCAATCCGGATTCCATCTTTAGAAATAATGAATCTGAGAAGTCGACCAATTTCTACACAAAAAACACATTTATGGGGATTCAGACAAATATTGAAATGATGGCACCTGAGAAAAATATCCCTCAAATGATCGACATGGATATCATGTTTCTTGGAATGGGCAGGCAGGTCGTCAAGATAAGGTTCCACAACATGTTTGATGTCATGAAAAGCATACGACATGGCACGTTGGAATGTCGTGCTAGCGTTTTTCAAACCAAAAGGAAATTTGCGGTAGGAAAAGGTTCCCCATGGGAAAATAAATGTCGTCTTATGTTGGTCAAATGGGAGAATCTCAATCTAATTGTAGCCAGAGAGGCCATCCATGAAGGAAAAAGTAATGCTTCCGACACAGTTGTCGATTATTTGATCGATATAGGGAGTAGGGAAATTGTATTTTGGACAATCCCTATTCAAATATTTGAAGTCGATACAGACCCTAATAGTGCCCTATTTTTTTTTCACAGGGACTATGTTGGACACCCATTCAGTTAAAAAGGTATGGGGTAAATAAAACCATCCTTCAAAAGTTTTTCAACTTCTTCTTTAACGGCTGCTGCTTTTCGTGGATGAACTTGTCATAGTTTCTGGCGGATGGGCTTGGAATCAGGATAGGTTTTGATCTCATCAACAAAGATGGAGGGAGAAATACCTGGCATTTCCTCGTATTTCCAAGAAAAAACATCTCGAAATTATTTGAACAAGGATGTATATGATTGAACCTCAGAAGGTGAATAGTTCTGGCCTATATAAATGTTCTCTAAAATTCCTAGTTTGATTGATATGTCCACGGGCATGGTTTTTGTAATATTACATAGATTTCCTTCATACTCGAACACACAAGTGAGGATGGAAGACTGAGGATCTGTGGTTATATTAGATGAAACAACTAGGGAAAAGTGTTCTTCTATCATATGGCAAGGGGGGAGGAAAGAAGATCGATGATGATGGTCTTTCCAAGGAATCTCGTCTATTGACATGACTTCCATAATGGATTCATCTGTGGGAAGTTTATGTGAAAGATAATTTAGAGATAGGGGGGGTTGTCAAGCCAATATGGTAGGTGATAACAATTTGAGGCCACCAACAAATGGTCGTTGATGGCAAAATCACTGGTGGATTGGATAGTGTTATAAACTTCTTCAAAAGAAGTGAGAGATGTTGATTCATCAATAATCGATTTTCCTTTGTCTATAAAAGTGCTAGAAATCATATTGATAGATGCAGTTTGTGAAGCAGGAGGAGGATTAGATAATGGAGAGACTCCCATGAGCGACGAGTCTTTGATAAGTCCTACTCCTATGTCCTAATACTGTGGGGTATTCAGAAGCAGAACGCTATTTGCATCATTGGTGATAACAGCTGCTGTGATGAAATCTAATTGGTCTATAGTGACAATCATTTCTTGGAATGGGAACTGGATGATCTGAAAAATGGTAGATGCTACAACTTGCATAGCATAAAACCAGTTATGACCTAGGATTAGGTTATAGTCCAAAGGAGTATCAACGACTTTAATGTGAATGGAGACTGACTTTCCCCCTAATTCAACATGGATGGCAAGTAGTAATCCATAAGGTTGAAAGCCACAGCCATCAAAATACTTAAGGGTGGTAGGTGAACGGTTGATTTTAGGAGAACCGATGGCTCTCCAACAAGATAAATACATGACTGATGTAGACGCTCCCTCATCTAAAATAATACGACGAATGGTTTTTCCAGCAATTTTAGTAGATACCTTAAAATCCAATTGGTGTGAGAGCCGAGTTTTGAATTCATCTAGTTTGAAAGTGATGACGTTACTATTTTCAGGATCCATAGCTCCAAGTGTAGTAAGCAAGTTTTTTCGTTGGGTGGGACAAGTTTGGAGTACTTCTAACGCCGACATAGCACAGGGTGCTTGACCCAAATCTTCTACTATGTTATAATATTGGGCAGCACGTGCGTTAGGGTTGATGATGGACTTACGAAGAGTACCCTTGGGTGGGCGAAAAATTTCTTCTGGAATGGGTTTTTCAATGTGATGATTGTTACTAGGAGGAGTTGTGGAAGCTGAAGGTTTTTTAGGTGGAACTTTATCATATTTATTTTCCGGAGGAGGGTCATAGTTATGTGATCTTGTGTTTAAGTTAACCATTTCACTAGACATCATTCTAACTTTATTAGTAGACGAAGATGACCCATGCAAGGATTGATGATCAATTAATTGTTGTTGGGTGGGGAAAGGATCTTTAAGAACTACAGGGGTTGGTGAAGTTTTCAAAATTTTACTAACTTCCTCACGACGAGGACATTCCTTAGTGAAATGATCCCCCCCATAGATTAAACTTCCTCGCGACAAGGACATTCCTTATATTAAATGATCCTTTCTTTTATTTTTTGAATCAGCATTTGAATTTTGTGGTTTATTACCCTCCTGTTGGTTATCATGTTTTTTTCCCCTTTCTTCTTTCCACCGAAATATTTAGCGGATTGAACCGCATTTACTTCAGCAGAAGCAACAGGAGAGGGTGCATTTTTGGAAGGTGGACTGCTGGTGAGGTGGTTTGATTTTTCTTCTTTGAATATTTTGTCGTCGTTTGTGTCTGAACTGAACCAAGTATGCCATCAGTGGGTGGTTCACTTGCGGGTATTGATGGATCAGTTGTGGGTCGAGGAGCATGAGGAATCAAATCATACAAAGTGCCTGATTGGGAATAAACCAAATCAAGGTACTGAGTGTGGCTAATATCCTGCTCATCAGTAACAACACCTCCCATGGCGACATCTCTAGCAATGGGTAGAAGTTAAGACTTTGTAAACCAATCAGCCAATAACTGATCGGGAATGGGAGCCTTGATTAACCTACGTTTTCTTCTCCATTCATGGATATGATTGGAGATGTGGATTGATGTGGTCTTTTGAAGCGAGGTCAACATATTTGTACCTGTTTCGTATCAGATGGGTAACTGAAAGTGCGTTAAGAAAGCCATAGCTAGAGCATTAAAATCCCAAAAAGAGTGTTGTGGTAGCTCTATATACCATTTGGTAGAAATGCCTGTGAGAGCTCTTTGGAATAGTCGAAGACAGATTGAACCATCCATCAAAGAATTGGATGAACACCATAGATGAAAAGTCATCACATGGTTCTTAGTATCTTCACCAGGTTTACCATCAAACTTAGGTATATCCGAAGGTAATTTAACCGGAATAGTAGCCAAGAGGGGTCGTGATGAATTGGGTCATTGATCAACCTAGAAAAATCTAGAAAATATAATGTTGCCAAAAATGGCAATTTTTGATTGGGTTGCAGGTACTGGTAGTACTGAAATGGCATTTGCTGACCAGTAGGACCATAGACATATTGATAAATAGGTATGGATGATGACCCCGAGGCTTGTTTATTAGGTCTTTGGTTATTCAAAGGTCCCCCACATGAAGTGTTACCCGAAGGAGGTGGTCCTCGAGGGGGTGGTCCTTCGGATCCTCCATATTCGCTGGGTCCTCCAAGTCCACCAGATCCTCTAGGTCCACCAAGTGGTGGTTCACTAGATCCACTCGATCCACCAAATCCACCAAGTGGTGGTCTATCAGATCCACCGGATCTACCATATCCACTAGGTGGTGGTCCTCTAGATCCACCAGATACTTCAGATCCTCTAGGCCCACTAGGTCCTCCAGGTCCACTAGGTCCTCCAGGTCCTCTAGGAGGTCCTCCAGGTCCTCTAAGAGGTCCTCAAGGTCCTCTAGGTCCTCTAGGAGGTCCTTCAGATGGGGGTACTCCAGGTGGAGGCCCATATCCTCCAGCAGTAGGGACAGAAGCTCCTCTGTAATATGGAACATTGGACCAATTCAATTTTCCCCATGGTACAAAGGCATTTTCAGGGTAGGGAACTCTGGGATAGGCTCCCCCTGGGGCAATAGGTTGAAAAGCTGATTGAGGTGAGGGGGGTTGATTCCTGGGATATGTATATCCCAAAGAAAGCGAAGTAACAGTAGGTGGGACCCATGAGGGCCCTCCTTGACCAAAAGGAAGAACAATCATAGTGGAACTGGGAGGAGGGTATATTGTTGTTGGTGGTCTAGTAGGTAAATGTTTCCCCGTGCTAGAAATAGTTGCTCCAGTAGGCATTGAAGTTTGAACTAGGGGTTCCCCCCCAGGTGCAAAAGCTTTTGGAGTGTTTGGAATATATGGGGAATTCTGACTGGGAGAGGGTGTCTGAATTAGATTATGACTAGGAGATGGGGTGGAAACCAAGTTCTACATAACCAAATTTTGAATCAGTAATTCCGAAAGTCATTAGAGGAAATTTCAACTCAAAATGGGCCTTTTAACTTTTATTCAAATTCCATGTCATCATGTGTTAGCCAATGAAATTGCTTTAAATTTGAAATATTGTATAGGTCTTAAACACTTTTTTATTATAAATTTGGGGATAGGTATCATAAAAAAAACTATTTTTGTTTGTTTGTATTTTTGACATATCTCCCTGTGTTTTTACTCAAATTTCGATCAGGAGAGCTTGTTGGATGCAGAATTAAATTCCGCATCCAACGAGTACCCACTCAGCATACTTTTGACGAACCCCGCTACCCCAAAAACAAGAAATACCTGAAAAAATGGAATGATGACTCAAATTTCGATCAGGAGAGCTCGTTGGATGCAGAATTAAATT